>CAMZMU010000085.1:111894308-112177001 GCA_947311845.1 Poa pratensis
TTATGCCTATCGGGTACCCTACCATGAGGGTACCTGGTGCACGTATCGACTAGGCCCAACTATCAGAGCCTACATGAAGCCCATGAAGGGAGGCCCACGAAGATGGAGTATCCTCCAAGTTTGGCGAAGCAATAGTCGGTTTAGAGTTTCCTTACTTGTAAATCGAGTCGGTTACGAACACCCGAGACCCAGCCTATTATTTAAGGACTGGGAGGGCCATCGAACCAGACACGTACTTTCAGAGCCACAAACCCTAGCGAGATCGACATCTCGCCGGGATCCTTGTAACCATCATATTCACAAAGCAATAACAGACAGGCAGGACGTAGGGGTGTTACCTCCACACGAGGGCCCTGAACCTGGGTAAAATCTTTGCCCTGCTTGTCAGCCGACGATACTTCCAGCTCTACCACGTTCTCTCCCCCATATTCATAACCTAGGGACCTTAACCATGGGTCTTGATGAGTCTACCCCTCGTCAAGTGGCGCCGTCTGTGGGAAAGAATAGCGCTGGACTCGAAGTTTCGCCGGTCCCAACAGCAAACGGCAAATCGCCGATCACACCAGCAAACGGCAACTCGCCGATCTCATCTGCAAACGGCAACTCGCCGGCCATGTCAGCAAACAGCAACTCGCCGATCCAGGCGACACACGGCGACTCGCCGATCCACTCGAAAAGCGGCAGCCTGCCCGCTTCACCTGCAAAAAGCGCATCTGCTCTTCCAATGAATTTCAATCCGCACTCGCCGGAGCTTCAGGAGGCGTTTTCCGGCCTTGAATCAGGTTTGAGTTTGACTGTTGGAGCATTCAATTTTTTCGTAAACAATCTTGGCACGCAGGACTCGACAGATCCGCAACAACTGGCGCTGGGCGCACTCGAGGCTCCGTCGACTGCGCTCGCCCCGTCGTCGATTCCTGAAGCCTGCTCGCCCGCAACAACCATGTCGACCGGCGAGATCGACAGGTTCATGATGACGGAACTCCAAGGCGAGGAGGCAGAATCAGCATACCGCACAAGCAACGTCGACTTCAACCTACCACTCGACGAGAGTTTCGACTGCGGGATCTCCCTCGATGACTTCTACGAGCCCGCGATTCATAACGACAGCAACGTCGACTCGGAGATCTTCACCAACACCAACCTCGACTCAGAAATCCATAATGGCTTCGCCAACACCGAGATGAGCATAGGCGATGAGCACATCGACAACGAGATTCGCCTCGAAGATCTACTCGATGAACACACTGGCTCTGACATGAGCCTCGACGGCGACGTCGAGTCCATGACTGGAATCGACAGCACATACACCTGTCCACGGGTCACGCCCCATCAGGTCTACGTGGCCTTCTCCGCAGAATCATCCGCAGACGCAGCCGCTCGCAGGCCTGCACAATTCCCATGCACGGTAACCATGCCGGATGGGGTCACAACCTTGACAATCACGGAGGAGATGGCAGCAAAAGCAGATAAAGTCATAAAGGAGTGCACAATGATGCCACCAAATTCCACCCCAGAGGAGATGTTGACCTTCCAGTACTTCAACTGGCAGGAGTCAATTCGACTGCAAAACTACCGAGCGACGCTCGAAGAGCGCAAAAGGCAAGCCAGCCTCTCGAGTGCCCGAAGAAGGGAGCAATCCCTCGGGTCCACAATGCAACCAACCCCACGACCTAGGTCGCGGTTGGCAAGCCTTCCAGAACATGAAAGGGTAGCAATCACCCGTAACCTGTCGTTCATGACAGAGGACGCTAACGGAATCCCAGTGCCCAAAACTGCTGCGGGTGCATTATTCTCCGTAGGTGCTTACCTCAAGGCAATGCAACCTCCGGCGAATGACCCTAACGCAGCCCTGCATCGCCAACAACTCAAATCGCTAGCTCTAGCGGCACAGGCTATACAGCCAGAAGACAAAACTCCAGCAAGGAATCGCGATCGCGACATAGTCGACTCACGACACGCAGCACATCATCGCAGTGGTCGCAGCCACCACTCGGATGAAGGAAGGAGAAGCACGCGCCGGCACAGGTCCAGCAGAAGCAGATCTCGAAGATCCTATAGCAGCGATTCATACTCTGATCGCGAACCAGAGCCATGCGGAGCATTGTGCTTCACTCGACGCATCCGTGAGACGCGGATGCCCAAAGGTTCAAGTTGACAGGCGAACAACCCAAGTACAACGGTCGCCAAGAACCTTCGGGTGGCTAGAAGATTACAGACTCGCCGTGGCATGCCAGCGTGGCACGAACACCACGGCGATGCAGTACATACGACTCATGCTCGAAGGAACTGCCCGCGACTGGCTCAAGCGCTCCCTCCATCATCATACGACTCGTGGGACGATTTCCGCAGAGACTTCATCAAAAACTTCGAGCCTCTATGTGAGCGCCCGAAGACATTCGAAGAATTAAGGGCATGCACTCAACGATCAGACGAGTCGTTGAGATCATACATACGGCGGTGGACCGAAATACGCAATTCGGTTGGCAAAGTGTCAGAAGACAGGGCCATGGATGCCTTCATACAAGGTCTCGCCAGGAAGGACTTCAAAGAGGCACTGGTCGTGAAAAGCCAACCTCCCTGGCTGACCTCATCAAAGTTGCGACTGAGTGGGCAGATGGAGAGGATTCTGTACGCAGATCCCGTGCTTCCCCCCACGCGACAACTACGAAAGCGGCAGTCGAGGCCGCAGAGATTCATACAGAGAAGATCGCAGGCGCAAACGTTCCAAACGTCCTTACGACGATAACAGACCCGAGTTCATGGCGGCTGGATACACACAACCCGGGAGGACCAAGATAGAAGCAATCGACGCTCGGATGATCGACGGGACAGTCGAGATCGCGAGCAGCGGAGCGACAGCTACAAAAGGCAAGAATGGCGCAAACGCAGCGACGCAAAACCCGAGCGGTCATTCGAGGAAAAGATGGACGACTGGTGCAGATTCCACCTCTTCAAGGGGGACGACGGAAAACTACGCTCCAATCACACCCTAAGGAACTGCAGGGAATTCGACCAAATGGCGACTGACTACATGATACGACTCAAAAGGTACGGCCCAGCACCTGCTCAGCCCACGCCTGCACCCGCACCACAGCCGAACGCTGTGCCCGCTCTCATGGCGCCACAGCCGCCACCGCAACCACCACCACAGCCTGCTCCAGGCGCAAACCTCGCAGGTGCCATACAACCCGTACTACGGGCGGAAGATGATCAATATCCACAGCCCCACGGGCAGATGTACATGATACAAAAGGGTCGCCCCTCCAACAGGCAGCAAAAGCTAATCACTCGACTGAACATGGCTGTCATGGCACCTCCTGCCATGCCCGAATTTCTGAAGGGATCGGAAACCATCATAAGCTTCAGTCGAGAGGATCATCCCCCAGCTGTAGTTCGACCAGGGCACGCGGCTCTGGTACTCGACGCGCAAATAGGAGGCTACGCCATGACCAAGGTCTTCATGGATGGAGGCAGCGGCATAAACATCATCTTCGCGGACACGCTCCGCAAAATGAACAGGTCAGTCGAAAACCTCCCAAAATCTTCAAATACCTTCCACGGTATGTTCCTGGCAAAGCAATTAGCCCAGAAGGCACCATACAACTCGACGTTACGTTCGGGGACAAAAGCCACTTCAGGACAGAGTCGATTGAGTTCGAGGTCGTCGACTGGAAATCACAATACCATGCTATTCTTGGTCGCCCGACGTTTGCTCGATTCATGGCGGTGCCACACTACGCGTACCTCACGCTGAAGATGCCAGGACCAAAGGGAGTCATACTGTCCGTGGAAACTTTCAAAGGTCCGATGCTTGCGACCGCGAGTTCAGCAAAATCTCCGAGATGTTCGGGGTGGAAGAATCACTCGCCGACTGGCGATTTCCAACGACCGCACACTCCTTCCGGAGCATAAGAAGTTGGCAGTCGACAGATCCTTCAATGCTACAAATGACACAAGGTCGCATCAGGTGCACCCGACCGATCCGTCCAAGACAGTCAACATATCTTCGAGCCTGCCTATCGCATAGGAAGGCGCGCTCGTCGAATTCCTCCGTGAGAACTGGGAAATATTTGCGTGGTGTCCAGCCGACATGCCAGGTATTCCCAGGGAATTCGCCGAGCACTCTCTCCAATTGTTTCCAGATGCAAAGCCAGTCAAGCAAACGATGCGTCGAATCTCCGGCCCAAAGCGAACCGCAGTCGAATCTGAAGTCGACCGGTTACTCGCAGCAGGATTCATTAGGGAAATCAAGAAATCACAATGGGTGGCCAACCCCGTACTCGTAGAGAAGAAGCATACAGACATCCTTCGGATGTGCGTGGACTTCACAGCGCTGAACAAGTGCTGTCCAAAGGATCACTTCCCGCTACCCCGAATCGACCAGATCGTCGACTCCACCGCCGGATGCGCACGACTCTCCTTTCTGGATGCTTACTCAGGTTATCACCAGATAAGGATGAAGCAAGAAGACGAAGAAAAAACGGCGTTCATAACCCCACTCGGGGTCTACTGCTACACAACTATGCCCTTTGGGCTCAAAAACGCGGGTGCAACATACCAGCGCATGATGCAGGACTGCCTCAAAAAGCAAATCGGACGCAACGTCCAGGTCTACGTGGATGACATTGTCATTACCACAAGGGAAGAACACACACTACTCGACGATTTGAGGGAGACGTTCGCAAACCTCAAACGCTTCCATATCAAGCTCAATCCTAAGAAGTGCACGTTCGGCGTTCCAGCCGGGCAGCTCTAGGGTACCTAGTCTCTGCCCGTGGAATCGAAGCAGACCCGGAGAAAATACAGGCCATCCTCACAATGCAAAGGCCTTCAAAGCTTCACGATGTGCAGAAACTAGCAGGACGAGTAGCAGCGCTCAGTCGATTCATCAGCAAACTGGGTGAAAAGGCTCTACCATTCTATCGACTGATGAAGAAGGCGGACAAGTTCGAGTGGACGCCAGAAGCTGAAGCAGCCTTCACAGATCTCAAGCGGATCCTCACAAGCCCTCCGATCCTCGTCGCACCTAAGGAACGGGAACCACTCTACCTGTATGTCTCGGCTACAAACAGGGTGGTGAGCACCGTACTGGTAGTCGAACGCATGGAGGAGGGGCACATCCAAAGCATACAACGTCCAGTCTACTACCTGAGCGAGGTTCTCTCCATATCAAAACAGCGGTACCCGCACTATCAAAAGCTGGCATACGCTGTATTCATGTCCTCAAGGAAGTTGACACACTACTTCACCGAGCACCGATCACCGTGGTAAGTAACTCAGCAATCGGTGATATCCTCACAAACCCCAATGCAACGGGTCGAGTCGCAAAATGGCTCATCGAGCTGGCTCCAAGAGACATCAAGTACGAGCACCCGAAGGCTATCAAAGCACAAGTCCTACCCGACTTCACAACCGAGTGGATAGAGGCCCAATTACCTGGAGCACCAGACGTGTCCAATTCCTGGACCATGTACTTCGATGGGTCCAAGAAACACGAAGGCGCAGGCGTCATCCTCATATCACCAAAAGGGGACAAGCTACGTTATGTTTTGCAGATGGGATTCAAACTACCCTCCAATAACGAGGCTGAATACGAGGCTCTGATCCATGGCATGCGGATGGCAAAAGCACTTGGGTGCACTCGATTGATGATCTACGGCGACTCCAATCTCGTGGTGCAGCAAACAATGAAGGCCTGCGACGCAATCGCGGACAACATGATCGCTTATCGCGACCTGTACAACACACTGGAGGGCAGCTTCGAGGGCTGTGAGTTGAGGCACATAGGAAGGGAAAGTAACGAAGAAGCAGACATGCTAGCCAATCTTGGCTCAACTGGCGCACAAATTCCACCTGGTGTCTTCCTCGAGCGCATCGAACACAGATCTATCAAGGAGAAACGAGAGCCTCCTCCGTCGACTACGCCAGCCAAAAGCAAAGCGCCTAGCACAGAGGACCCCCCAGTCGAGGTACTCTCATTGAGCCAACTTGGACTCAACCTTTTCTGGCTTACATACTCCGCGGCGAGCTACCAGATGACATAACCGAGTCCCGACGCGTGACTCGAAGATCAAAAGCATACACCGTTATCAACGGCGAGTTATACAAGCGCAGCATATCAGGTATGTTCCAAAGATGCATCGCATTCGAAGATGGCCAAGCCATACTTCGAGATATTCATGCAGGTACCTGTGGGCATCACGCCAGCAGTCGATCACTCGTAGCCAAAGCCTTTCGCGCAGGGTTTTACTGGCCTACAGCACTCAAAGACGCGGAGGACATAGTCAAAAGGTGCGTCGGCTGCCAGAAATTCGCAACAAGGCCGCACGCACCCGCATCGGCGTTGAAGACTATACCGCTGGCCTGGCCTTTCGCCCAATGGGGGCTCGATATGGTTGGGCCACTCAAAAAATCATCGCATGGCGGGCATACTCACCTACTGGTGGCAGTCGACAAGTTCACAAAGTGGATCGAGGCGGTCCCCATCACAAATTCGACTGCTACTACGGCAGTCAACTTCATAAAGAGCATCATCTACCGCTTCGGTGTCCCAAACAGTATCATCACTGATAACGGCACAAACTTCACGGCTGAGGAGTTCAAAACCTTCTGCAAAGAGCAGGACATTACGCTCAACTACGCATCCGTGGCGCATCCACAATCCAATGGCCAAGTCGAAAAGGCCAATGGACTTGTGACGAGTGGGATCAAGAAGCGCCTCCTGGTGCCACTCAAAAGAGCTGCGGGTGCTTGGGTCGAAGAACTACCATCTGTGCTATGGAGCCTACGCACAACTCCCAACACTTCTACGCAGTTCACCCCATTCTTCATGGTCTATGGTGCAGAGGCAATTCTGCCATCAGATGTAAGGTTCAATGCGCCACGAGTTGAAGCATACAATGAAGAAGACGCGGAAGAAGCACTCGAAGACGCAGTCGACTTGCTCGATGAGCGCGCGACACGGCCTTGGCCCGCACAGCTGTTTACCAGCAGGACCGCAACTACCATAGCCGTCGACTGCGCACCAGGTCCTTCGTCGTTGGCGACCTGGTTCTTCGACTGAAGCAAAAGAAGGTGCACAAGCTCGCTTCCCCATGGGAGGTCCCTTCATCATCACGGAGGTCCTTGGTGGAGGCGCATATCGACTGAAGCACGCGAAGACAGGCGAACTCTCTCATAATCCTTGGAACGTTGCGCATCTGCGCCGTTTCTACGCATAAAGTGCTCACAGTCATACAATGTAATAGGCTATATGTCGGATGGCTGCAGGTTTCAGACGCGCTCTTTTCCTTACCAGGGTACCTAAGGGGACTGGAAGGTTTTTAATGAGGCGGCCTGCAGCCTAACATTCAAAAGAGGAATAAAATCAATGTTCCTTCGACTTCTTTGTGGTTACTACCCGCATAATTCATACCTTAACCGCACCCGAAACCCTCGGGGGCTGTGTTATCGATCAAATGAGCTCTCGCTCTTGCAGAAACACAATGCCTTAGCCGCACCCGAATGCTCGGGGGCTGCGTAACAAGGATCCAAACAAAGAACACAAAAACTCTGCAGCCGCACTCGAATACTCGGGGGCTGCACAGTCATTGGTTCACAACCAACACATATTTCACAAACCCCGCTCGACTGACTCGGGGGCTCGACAAAAAATCAAAGTATACAAACTATACAATATACAAAGAGTCAAAAATTACACTCGGGGGCTGCCCCCTATACAAAAATTGCACTCGCAAACTATTCTAATCCTCAGGCTCGTCCTTTACGGGCAGCTCGGGACCGCAAAGCTGTTCGCGAGTGCACTCGATTAGTGTCTCCGCAGCTTGGATCGTGTCATCCAGGTCTTTTGTTCGAGAACCTCTCCGGCTGCAGGTGTCCGCAACACCAACCTTGGTTTTCGACTACGCATATACGCCATTGCAGCGTTGGCTCCAATCACAAGTCTCTGAGACAGCAACTCTCGAATGGGATTTGTTTGACGGAAGATGTTCAACAAAGCACGAATCCCTTGTGGTTGTGGCCCCGCAGGAAAAAGAGTCTCGTTCAGGCGAATAAACGCTGCCCGGCATAACTCCAGCAGTTCAGCACTTCGCCAGACGCGATCCTTCAGGGTGGCGAGTATGCGGGCATGGTACCTATCAAGCCAAAAGTGTTGACGCCCAGTCGTAGGGTCGTCAACCACGCTATCCAGACGCCCTTCCACGCGAATCTTTTCAGCCTGGAAGTTGTCGACAAAGCCTACAAACACGGGCGCACCAGTCAGATCAAAAGGACAATAGCTACGCAAAAAGCTTGTAAACAGAGCAAGACTCGAACTTACACTCGAGTTGCCTGTTCACAAGATCCATCTCCCCGAGCACATATTCCTCGCGTTGGGTGGCCAACGCGGGTCTCGCCCTCAATCGATTCAGCTCAGCCTGGGCGTCCTTCAGATCTTGCTCCATTCTCACAAATTTGGCCTTCATATACTCCATCACCTTGGCATCATTTACCATGACCCTGGGATCGGGTGGTGATTGGAGCCTGCGAGGAACTAGTCGCAGTAGCAGGTTCTCGTGACTGTTCAAAGAGCATAATCACAAACACAAAGTTTGTGTCAGAAGCTAAAACTCATGTCATAAGCATACAACTCTTCGAGTGAAAGACATTAGCAAAAGACTGTTTGCATAAACAAGGTAGCACAAACAAAGCGCAGACTCGCGCAGTTCAGAAGGTATCATTACAAGGCATAAAAAAAAAGGGTACAGCTACCCTAAACCTAAGATTCGATTTCCTAAGCAGACGATTGGCAGTCTCGAGTGCCCGGCGCTCCATGGTGTCATAAAAACCTCGGCCAGTCGCGCGGCGGCTCCGCTCACCCCCTTCAGAGAAATGGGCTTCCCATCTGGCTTCCGAGGGAACGCAGACAGTGCTGCCTCGTAGTCGCAATCTATCCCATGTCCCATAAGAAGCTTGATGGTGGACTCGGATCCGCGTACCGTGTTGGCGCGAGCGAAACCCGCCATGGTGGACGTCCCGGGGCCAAACACGTCGGCGAAGTCTCCACCGTCGACGGCACTACGCCAGTCGGGAACACCACCTTGTATACAGCGCCAAGTGTGCTCGTCGATTTGGCGAGTGCTCTTTCGCCTGGTTGCATAGGCGCTAAGCCGCCCACAGCCTGTTCCAGCGAAAGATCGTCACTCGCCACGTCCGCAGAGGCCGGTGCGCCAACAGCTTCTGCACAATTCAAAAAAGGCAAAAGTCATTTCATGACACTCGACAGTTATATCGTCATATCAAAAGGAGAAAAGATTACTCACCTCCCATGGCCTGCGCGAGTGCCGCGAGCTGGTCAGCATATCCTCGCTCGCGTGCAGCGGCTGAGTTGGTGGCGGCAGCCAGCTCTTTCTTCGACTCTTCGCGCTGCGCGGCGAGTGCATCTTCCAGCTCCTTCTTCTCGCCTGGCCCAGCAAAATCACGTGCATTCAATACTCGACAAAATCAAGCATTGCAAAAAGAAATTCAGCAAAACAAAAGCAAAAAGGAGAACTCACGACTGAGCCGCTCTAGCTCGGCGCGCATGGTATCCCTCTCCTGCTCCACCTGGACATAAGCCTTGGCAGAATCTGCCAAGGTGTGGTAGAAGGGCTGCAAGCACACGAATTCAGCAAAATTCTAACTCTCACAGTCCCAAGTCAAACGGGTCAGGCAAAAATGTACTTACGTGGTTCATCCACGGTTCAGGAGTCGCGACTGATGTCCCGACCTCTGGGGCTGTCACCTTGGCCGTTTCAGTGACAGCATCAGTGGCCATTGGCTGGACAGTCTCGTTTCCAGTCGGTGCAGAATTCGAGTGCTCCAGGGTTGGAACATTCTCGACTGGAGGAGTCCCAGGCTGATTGTTTTCAGCGCTGTGAGCAACACAACAAAGCAAAAAGACGGTCAGCACAAATATGTGACAGCACAAAATTCTCATATCATACTCAAAAAACACATACCTGTGCTCCTCATCTTCCTCATCTTCGGAGTCGCCAAAAATTGGTCCCCCAAAGGCTGGGGTACCACTCGACTGAAGAGGAAGAGTTGAGCTTGTTGAGCACGCACGCAAAGGAGCGGCTTGGAAAACAGGTGGTGAGCCTGATTCCTCGTCATCCTCCAAGCCCTGCCCCCTCGCGGGTGAACTCACAGCAGAAGGCGCCTTCTTGGCCAGTCGACGCGCTTTGGTGGCGCGGTGTCGACTTCTTGGTCAGCGGTGGCCTTTTCCTCAGATTGGACCTCTTCCGCTGCGTCCTCCTCGACCTCCTCCGCATGCGAAGTGGTGGCAGAAGGGATGGGCGACTGATCCCTTTTCGGGTCCACCACCTGCACCTGAGTTTCTTCAGTCTCACCATTTTCTGGCAGAGGGGAGAGAGGTGGCAGTCGAGTGGTCCTGCATCGCATACATAAATTGCAAAGTCAGAAGCAAATCGAACAAACAATAGCATACGAGTGGCAAACTCTTAAAATGCAGACATACCTCAGGCAAAGGGTTTTCCGCCCCATACGGCTCAATGGGACAGTCGACGTCGCATTTGTCGCCTGTCGTCAAGTTGGTGATGTGCCGCACGTGATTCACAAGCTCGTTCCTTGACAGCTCCTCTGGGCTCATCCGAGTGGAGTCACCCGCGCCCTCAACTCCCACATGGGGTGCGCTCGGGCACGGAGTGGCCACACCGCCTCTTTACAAAGGTGGCGATCAAGTGAAGGCCCGTGACCTTGTCCAGCAGTCCGTCGATTCGAGTCAGCAAAGGGCGCGCTTCCTCCATTTCTTCGGCTGAGAGCTGGTGATCCCACGCCTTGGTCCTGACGTAAGCCGCAGTCGAGAAGGTGGCGACTCCGTCTTGCTCGACACTCGCATAAAACCACCCTTTCCTCCAGCCTTGCGCGGAGTCGACGGTCTTCAGGCGGAAATAGCGGGTGTCGCTGCGCACCTGGATGCCGCAGCCGCCCACGGGGTAGGTGCGACCACCTCCTCTGTTGGGTCGCACCATGAATATGGTCTTCCATAGCGCCCAGCTGGGTGCGACGCCAAGGAAGCACTCGCACAGCGTGATAAAACACGCAATATGCATAATACCGTTCGGGGTGAGATCGTGGATCTGCACCCCGTAGGCATAAAGGAGGCCACGAACAAAGTCGTGGAGGGGAAGCGAGAAGCCCCTGGACACAAACTCCGCAAAGCAAACACGCTCGTTGGCGCGTGGTTCGGGGCATACCTCCTTGGGCGATGGAGCGCGGACGGCGAGTTGCTCCGCGGGTGGCAGATATCCCTGCTCGCGGAGCTTGAGCAAATGGGCGTCCTTGATGGTGGACCTCGCCCAATCCCCGCTGTTCTTCTTCAGGGCAGCGGTGGACGCAGATGTACCCGCCACGGTCTTTTTGCCCTTGGCCGCATCGGTCGCGGCAGCGGCAGCAGCACCACGCTTGGAGCCCCCACCTTTCGCCATTGCAGCAGTGGAGGGTGTGGGAGGCAAAGAGCTTGGGCGCAGAACAATGGAGGTGGGCGCGAGGAAGAAGATGAGACGAGGGGCGGCGCAGGGAGCAAATGGCAAGTAAAAAATCTGCCAGCGCCGTCCCCCCTATTTACCACAGATCGCAAAATGATCGTAACCGTCAAAACAGATGCATACGCTCCGCGCGAAATCTGGCCATACACGTGGCAGCCATGGAGAGCAACCGTCGCCGGCCACTCCGCCCACTACGCACGAGAATCCAGGAAACCATCATCACGCCCCGTGAAAATCGCGCCAGAACGGTCAAATCAAGTCCACGCGGCGTCATCCCTGGTCAGCTCTGCAGAAACGGGCCCACAAAACAGGGTCACGTCTTATCAAAGCCTCTCCAAGCACGCCACCGCTTGTCAGAGATAGCAGTCGCAAAATGCGTCATTGCTGACGTTGTTCTCTCTTTCACAACTGGCATAAAAGTCACTCGATGATCTTCGGGTGGTCTCTCGCATAAGTCTCGGTTGGTTTTTAGCAAAGGTCATAGAGCCAGTCGAAATTCTTTCGACTGCAGCATCGTACTCCCATCGGGAGCGTATCAAAAAATTTCTTTGACTAAAATGTGCAGGGTAAAAGATTTTGAGATTATCCTCCATTGCAAGCAATAAAGCACAATCTCGGGGGCTACTCCCATCGGGAGCGCTGTCGCGCACCCGATAGAATAATGGCAAAAGTGTCAGTCGACGAAACATTCGACTAAGTTCATAAGCAAAATCACACTCAAAATATTCCCGAGTTGATCCGACGATCCTTGGATGCTGCATGCATAGTGCAAAGGTAAGACCCCCGATCAGTCGAGCTGGGCTAAGGACCGCTCCAGCAGCGTTATCCTTAAATGTTCCGTGTCAGCAGACATGATGAAATCCCCGACGGACGCGTTGGGTAGATTCAAAATTATGCTGCAGTTCGATTCTGTAAGACCTCAACGGCTGTTTCGAGTCTGTCCAGTTTGTTCCAGATTCGAGTCCGGGGACTCGAGTTTGATTGAAAGCTAGTATGGTTTTGCCACAAATGGTAGTTAACTGGCCCCGATCCGTCGTGTGTGCCGGGCCTGCTAAGCTAATATCCCTTGACTATCATAAGCAAAAACTCATAGTCGATGAAACACTCGACATAGCCAACATGTGCTATTTCATAAGAATTCTAAATACAGATGTAAAAAATATAACGTGCATGATGTATGAGTCCATGCCCGACTCTTCGAATCAGACAAGTACTCGGGGGCTACTGACATGGGTATGCCTATCGGGTACCCTACCATGAGGGTACCTGGTGCACGTATCGACTAGGCCCAACTATCAGAGCCTACATGAAGCCCATGAAGGGAGGCCCACGAAGATGGAGTATCCTCCAAGTTTGGCGAAGCAATAGTCGGTTTAGAGTTTCCTTACTTGTAAATCGAGTCGGTTACGAACACCCGAGACCCAGCCTATTATTTAAGGACTGGGAGGGCCATCGAACCAGACAACGTACTTTCAGATCCACCAAACCCTAGCGAGATCGACATCTCGCCGGGACTCTTGTAACCATCATATTCACAAAGCAATAACAGACAGGCAGGACGTAGGGGTGTTACCTCCACACGAGGGCCCTGAACCTGGGTAAAATCTTTGCCCTGCTTGTCAGCCGACGATACTTCCAGCTCTACCACGTTCTCTCCCCATATTCATAACCTAGGGACATTAACCATGGGTCTTGATGAGTCTACCCCTCGTCAGTGGGTTATAGCCCACAAAAATGGCAAAAAGCATGAAAACAAGGATTTGTGACGATACCCCTGAATTCGTGTGTCGGGTGGTCATTGGACTTGAAAATTGCCCCGGGACCTAAAACAGTGGGTCATAGCCCACAAAACCGGCTAAAAACATGAAAACAATGAGTGTTTACGATGACACTGAAATCGAGTGTCGGGGGTCATGGGACCTAGAAATCGCGCCGGGACCAGGAACAGTATGTTATAGCCCACGGAAATGGCCAAAAAACATGAAAACGATGAGTTTTAATGATCCCCCTAAAATCTAGTGCAAGGGGTCATGGGGCCTAGAAATCGCATTGGGACCCAAAACAGTGGTTTATAGCCCACAGAAAGAGCCAAAAAACATGAAAACGACGAGTTTTGATGAAGCCCCTAAAATCGAGTGTCGAGGTTCACGGGACATGGAAATCGCACCAGGACCCAAACAGTGGGACGTTCTAGCCCACGGAAACGGAAACAAAACATGAAAACGACGATTTGTGATGATGCCCCTGATATCATGTGCCGATGCTCATGGGACCTAGAAATCGCCACGACGCCCTGATAACCCCAAGAGCAGGGGATCACTGTAGCACCTCTCAATATGGAAGTAAGGTATCGATCCGCAGGAGTAAGAAGGAAAAATTATCTATTCCCTACAACTAAAGTGTCACAAGTTTTAGTTGATTATGCACTAAACAAGTTTAAAGAACAAGGTGGTTGATTTAATGGATGGAAGTTTAATGTAACAAAGCAAGAATGTAAAAGTGTCCCAATCCTCTTCAATGCAAGAGGACAAGACAAATGTTTTCTCTTATAGGAACAATGGACATGGGTTCTTGGGTTCACTTAATCCTCTCTCTCTCATCTACGGTGATTATCATGTTATAGATAAGTACACACAATTGTCATGTTTTAATGGTAGCTTTTATGACGGCTATATGTCCTAAAACACATAGTTGAAAGAAATACTCATTTGTGTTGCTAGGTCACCCTCGTAAGGCTAGCGTGGTTGCTGTCACTCCCACATCCTACTCTTTCTTTTTACCCTAGATAAAGGATGTTGGGTTGTATTCATGTGTCACTCAATACATATGCCGTGTCACATCGGCCATCCTATACCCACATACATCATACTTCTTAACGGACAATGTTCTAAACACTAGTGCAATGATTTATATTTCATGTGTGTGACCACATCTCTCTTATCTATCTACACTTGGTGGTGTCAATCACCTCATGACAAGGATAAATAAGGCATTATGAATAAATCAAACCATCACATGCATCATAGAATATCTCCAAAGTATGACAAGTCATAAAGTTTCAACACAACAGTAAATGCATAGCAAATCATCTCATACCACAATATACACCATAGGAATTACATAGATGACCGTAATCATGTTCAACAGCTCATACGGTACTAATTAGTGAAGCTCAAGAGAGGAGAGATACATAAGTTATCACCACAAACCCAAGTCCAGGGGGTGGATTACTCCCCCTTTATCATGGAGACGGTGGAGAAGTCGTTGGAGAAGATGGAGACCACCCCGGCAGCGCCCCGCCGGAGTTTTCCCCCTCCAATCTGCAGCTCCAAGTCTCTGTTTTAGTATTTCTGTGTTTCGGCGGCGCTCCTTCCAGAGGGCGTCGGGGGACTATTTTTATAGGTTTTTTAGGTCACGACTAGGTCGGTGGAGAAAAGATCGACGACAACGGAGCGTCGAGGCCCAATTTGAGGGGTCCACGCGACCAGGTACAGGGGCCGCGTGAGCCCACCTCTTTTGGCCCTCGGGTCTCCGCTTGTTTGGTTCCTTCGCCCCCAAGTTTTCTTCCTTCCAAATATTAACGCTCGTAAATTTGCAGGTCATTTGGACGTCGTTTGGGTCCCTGAAACATTAAAATAAAGAAATAGGGTTTTCTGCCTGCGCAGGGTTAATTCCATAAAAATAGGAAATAAATATAATATTCCCAAAAATCATTATGAAACATTGATATAACCCTTTTATGATGCAAATATGATTGGAATACAAGTAATATAGTGCAAAGTTCATGTATGCATTTTACATGCATCACGCCCCAAATAGTGGGTTATAGCCCACGAAAATGGCAAAAAAAAAGGAAAAGACGAGTTTCAATGATGCCTCTGAAATCGAGTGCCGGGGGTCATGGGACCTAGACATCGCACCGGGACCCAAAACAGTGGGTTCTAGCCCCCGGAAACAGCCAAAAAACATGAAAAAAACAAGTTTGGATGATGCCCCTGAAATCAAGTGTCAGGGGTCATGGGATATGGAAATCGCACAGGGACCCAAAACTAGGGGTTATAGCCCACGGAAATAGCCAAAAAAAAACATTAAAACAACGAGTTTTGATGATGCCTTTGAAATCGAGTGCCCGGGGTCACGTGAACTGGATATCGCACCAATACCCAAAATAGTGGGTTATAACCCACGAAAGCGGCGAAAAACATGAAAACAACGATTTGTCATGATGCCAAAATTGTGTGTTGGGGCTGACACATGACCTGGAAATCATCCCGAGAACCCAAACAGTAGGTTATAACCCGTGAAAATGGCAAAAAAAGACATGAAAACGACGATTTGTGACGATACCCGTGAATTAGTGTGTCGGGTGGTCATGGGCCTTCAAAATCGCTCCGATACCCAAAACAATTGGTTATAGCCCACGGAAACGGCTAAAAACATGAAAATGACCAGTTTTGACGATACCCCTGAAAACGAGTGCTAGGGGTCATGGGACCTAGAAATTGCACCGGGACACATAACTGTGAGTTATAGCCCACAAAAACGGCCAAAAAAACATGAAAACGACGATTTTAACGATGCCTTTGAAATCGTATGTCAGGGGTCATTCGACTTAGAAATCGCATCGCAACCAAAAATAGTGGGTTATAATGTTTTTTGTATCATGGGTCATGGGATTTTTGGTCCCAGGAAATTGTGTGTCAGGGGTCATGGGACCTAGAAATTTCACAAGGACGCAAAACTGTGGGTCATAGCCCACGAAAACGGCCAAACAACATGAAAACGACGAGTTGTCGTGGTCTATAGTCCACGGTTTTTGGGTCCGGAAGGATTTCCTTGCCTCATGACCCACAATACATGACTCTAGTGGCATCGTCAAAACTTGTGATTTCCGGCATTTCTAGCCGTTTTCATGGTCTATAGTCCACGGTTTTTGGGTCCAGGGAGGATTTCGATGCCCCATGACCGTTTACTTTTGATTTCAGGCATTTCTGGCCGTTTACGTGGTCTATAGTCCACGGTTTTCAGGTCTCAAGAGGATTTCGATGCCTTGTAACCCACGGTACATGACTCTAGCGGCATTGTCAAAACTCAAGATTTCGGGCATTTCTGGCCGTTTTCGTGGGATATAGTCAACGGTTTCTGGGTCCTGGGAGGATTTTGATGACTCGTGACCCACAGTACATGACTCTAACGACATCGTCAAAACTCCTAATTTCGGGGATTTCTAGCCGTTTTCGTGGGCTATAGCCCACGGTTTTCAGGTCCCGGGAAGATTTTCATGCCATGACCCACGATAAAGGACTCTAGCGACATCTTCAAAACTCGTGATTTTGGGCATTTCTATCTGTTTTCGTGTGCTATAGTCCACGGTTTTCGAGTCACGGGAGGATTTCGATGCCCCATGACCCACAGTACACGACTCTAGCGGCATCATAAATACTCATGATTTCTGGTATTTCTTGCCGTTTTTCGTGTTCACGGTTTTTGGGTCCCGAGAGGATTTCGATGCCTTGTAATGCACGGTACACCACTCTAGTGGCATTGTCAAAACTCATGATTATGGGCATTTCTGGCCATTTTCGTGGGCTATAGTCCACGGTTTTTGGGTCCTGGGAGGATTAACGTCATCATAAAAACTACTCATTTCATGGATTTCTGGCCGTTTTCGTGGGCTGTATCCCATGGTTTTCACGTCCCGGGAGGATTTCGATGCCCATGACCCAAGGTAAAGGACTCTAACGACATCGTCAAAACTCGTGATTTTGGGCATTTTATCCGTTTTCGTGAGCTCTAGTCCATGATTTTCAGGTCACGGGAGGATTTTGATGCCCCATGACCCACAGTTCATGACTCTACGACATCACAAAAACTGTTGATTTCGGGCATTTCTAGCCGTTCTCGTGAGCTAGTCCACGGTTTTTGGGTCCTGTGAGAATTTTGATGCCCTGTGACCAACGGTACACGACTCTAGCGGCATCGTCAAAACTCGTGATTTCGGTTTTCTGTGGCCGTTTTTGTGGGCTAGAGTCCATGGTTTTCGGGTCCCAGTAGGATTTCGATGCCCTGTAATCCACGGTAGACAACTCTAGCGGCATCGTCAAAATGCATGATTTGGGGCATTTCTGGCCATTTTCGTGGGCTATAGTCCACGGTTTTCGGGTCCCGGGAGGATTACGATGCCCTTCACGACTACGTCAAACTCGTGATTTCGGTCATTTCTGGCCGTTTTCGTGAGCTATAGTCCATGGTTTTCGGGTCCCGGTAGGATTTTGTTGCCCCGTGACCCACGTTACACGATCTAGCGTTATTGTCAAAATTCATGATTTTGGGCATTTCTAGCCGTTTTCGTGGGCTATAGTCTACAGTTTTTGGGTCCCAGGAGGATTTCGATGTCGTGTGACCCACGGTACATGACTCTAACGACATCATCAAAACTTGTGATTTCGGTCAATTCTGGCCGTTTTAGGATTTCGATGCCTCGTGATGGCATCGCCAAAACTCGAGATATCGGGCATTTCTGACCTTTTCTGTGGGCTGAAGTCCTCGGTTTTTGGGTCACGGGAGGATTTTGATGCCCCGTTACCCACGGTACACGAGTCTTGCGTCATTGCCAAAACTCGAACTTTCGGGCATTTCTGGCCGTAATCGTGGTTTATAGTCCACGGTTTTTGGGTCCCGGGAGGATTTCCTTGCCTCGTGACCCATACACGACTCTAGCGGCATCGTCAAAACTCGTGCTTTCGGAGATTTTTGGCCGTTTTCGTGGGATATAGTCCACGATTTTCAGGTACTGGAAGGATTTTGATGCCCATGAGCCACGATACACGACTCAACCGGCATCGTTAAATCTCGTGTACCGTGTGGTTCTATTTTCTGCCTTTCGTTTGTAACACTTACAAGATTTTACAGACAATCTTCTTGGTTCAGTCCCTGAAAGCATCCGCTATGTCTGCTACAGCTTCAGCGGCGCCTCCAAAATCAAAGGTTGCCACATGGAGCACCAAACGGGCGGCGCTAAAGGAAACTTTGGCACCCTTCAAGATTTTGGATCCCTTGGAGGACGATGACGATGCAGCAGCAGCAGCGGTGTAGACGGCACTGGAGGTCGTAGTGGTAGTCATAGTACATGCTGCAGCACGAGTAAAGCTCGCCATGACGCCAGGCCTGATGGGCGCGCTGGCCACCCAGTCTTGATAACCGGTGAGCCTGTTGTTGGTGTCGACGAGGCACGGCACATGCAGGTACACCTCCTCGCCGTCGTCGTAGGTGGAGCGGTAGGACAACCACCGCGTCGACTTCTTCTTGCACATGCCGCACGACGCAGACGGGTGGTAGCCGAGCTGGAAGGCGCGGCCGTCCTGGACGACTTGCCTCGGCAGGAAGGCGCAGCAGGGTTGGAGGCGGTCATCCTCGCCGCTGTTGTGGTACCTGTAGCCGAGAATCTCACGGCCGCACAAGCCGCAATACCTTTGAGGGTCGCCGGGGGCGGACCCGCTATACAACGGCACCCCCTATACAACATGAAGTCACCGGTGTAGTTGACGTGCTTGAAGGTGCCCGGAGCGGTGGCGCAGTCTGTGTGGGCGTCCAAGTTGCATGGCTCGCACCGGTAGTGCTGTGAGCCTTCTCCCCACCCCTTGCACACGTCGCACTTGAACCCGAAGGTGGTGTGTTCACCAGGCTCAGCTTGTGCTTCGGGTGCAGTTGGTGAGTGACCGCCGACGCCGAGGCAGCAGCACTGGAGGAGCTAGTACCTGCAGCAACCGAGGTAAGCCTCGCAAAGCTCCCCAGCACACCCGGCCTGATGGGCGCGCTGGCCACCCAGTTGTTATAACCGGTGAGCTCGTTGTTTGTCTTGACAAGGCACGACACATGCAGGTACACATGCTCGCCGTCGTCGTAGGAGGTGCGGTAGGACAGTACTGACGACTCGGACCTGTCTTTGCAGATGCCGCACTTGACAGACGAATCCTTGAGGAGCTGGAACACGCGGTCATCCTGGATGACGCGCGCCGGCAGAACGGCGCAGCACGGGTGGAGGTACATGTATGGCTCCTTGTTGAAGTACCTGAAGCCGACCGTCTCGCCCCCGCACGCCTGGCAGCTCATGTAGCCGTTCTCGGTCGTCTGGTCCTCTATCAGGACGAAGCTGCTGTCGACGAAGAGGGTGTGCCGGAGGACGGCCGGAGCGGTGGCGCAGTGTGTGTCGAGGGTGAAGTTGCATGGCTCGCACCCGTAGCACTCGGACGATTCTCCGGGCTGGTTGCATCCGTCGCACATGAACCCTCCCGTGAACCATCCCGTGCTCGTCACCAGGCTCAGCTCGTGATTCGGGTGGAAGGTGTGGCACATTTTCGCCGGCAGCGCCATATTAATTATGAATATGCCGGCTGCTTAATCTCTTTGCCTGATCTCTAGCGATGAGTGAAAAATAATTACCAATTCACCTTGGCCGGCGGTATGGATTCCTCCTATCCCTTTATCCGGAGGCCGAGAGAGAGAGAGGATCAGGGAGCCAGCAGTCAGGGAAACTGCTCTACTATATTGAAATCGCGCTTGTGTGTGGTGTGTGCATGTGCGTGGGACAGATGATTATGGAGGCAACGAAGCTGCTCTCTTATAGTGGCAGACTGAAACTTTCCTACTTAATTCTACTCATGTCTACGTCCTCACCATTTATTAAATTTTCCAAGTTAGCTCTTGACTTTATCAACGAATACTTCGATGGTCAATGTGTCTCGAAGGATTTTGAACGGAACACAAAGTTGGCACGTAGCAAACTGGCATTTAGTTTGCAATAAAAAGGAGATTGGTGGACTAGAAATCCTTATACTTAAGGACGTTTACCTTGTCTACTCCATATTCTACGAGATGGTAATTTGTACAACGAATAGTTTTTATAAACGAATACAAAAACTTTGCCTTATACTCCATAGCAACGTACTCCATAGCAACGAGTAGTATTTATTAAGAAGAGGGTGCTCGTTTATTAGTGTAAAAAACCAGGCAAAAATCATACAACGAACATCGAGACCATAGCAACGTACCCACACAAACGCATAGAGCAACACCTATAGCAGGCAACATCCAGAAGCAACCCGACCGCAAACAAACTCGCCCAACCTAGCACAACCACGAACAGACAACACGACTACCTCAAATGGTCAATCAAGTAGAAGCGGAACATTTCCTTGCAACGCCAAGCTTCTTCTTACTCATCTTCCTAAGAGACTTCTCCACATTTATGATTTCACCATCTGAAGCCATCCCGCCAAGACGCGAGCAATCTCCTTGCCATATCCAGGGTGAGATGCCACCAAATCGAGAAGCAAGTCGCAAACCTCTTCGCTCAGTAGAGTCTTAGAGCTAGGCGCCAACACACGAGTCTCAATAAGCTGGTCACTCAAAGATGAGGAACTTACGGGAGCAATCAACAATCCACTATCACGGAAGCAGGCAACTGGCAGGACTCATACAGGTGTGGCGACAACACTATCAAGGGCTAGTGGTCGAGTGGTAGCTTGGCCCCCCGTGTGTGACCGCCGAGATTGATCGCTGAGCCGACAAGCCTCGGGTCGTCTTGCCACCAAGTCAAATTATAATATGTGATGTTCACTTACGGCTGAATTTGTGTACATAACATTCCACGAGAAAATATATAACTATACGCAAGCTCCTCGCGTTTTCACTATCACCCAAGACTTCAATCATCTGCTTATTAGTTTATGTATGTGTATCTGCCGTACGTATTAATTTGATGTCCGTGAACACTGAACTTCTTCCATACACTACTGGAAAATCTGAACTTCTTCCATACACTACAGGAAAATCTGAATAGGTGGAGTATTTTTATGTTTGCCGAAACGAGTATGGCAGGAAAGAACTCGGAATACCACCAAAGGTTCTTAATACTCGGGAAACAATTCGATATTGATGCCCATCAATTTTCGAGGGAGATCCTCATATTGCTCCCCAAGGAGCAAGCAAACGCCAAAGCGTTGTTAATTACCTATACAGGTATGTATCCTCCTATTGTTCCGGTACCTAATCCTTCCCGATGAATATTCGCATTCGAATATGCGACCGGTCACTACCCGCTTTGATCCGAATCCGACAAAAAATATGGCCATGGATATAGTAAGAGCAAAAATCCGATCTGATCCGATTACATTCCTAGCGTACGATGCTCAGCACATCCCTATATGTACATGCCAATGCGGCTCAGTCTAGTATCCATATTTATCCAAACATGTCCGAAAAGATATAAACTATGAGGAAACGGCCGGAGGCTCGTCATTTATATACTTCTGGATGACATTGATGCGAAATTACTTGAGTTCAATAAAGCGCAAATTATCGGAAGAAAATTAATAAGGACATATACTAGTGAGCATATGATGATTGGAGTCACACGTGACCGTGAGAACGGGAGACTAGTGAGGCCGAATTGCGTATATATAGTTTAAGTGTTTGTGTGGAACGATACATACACAAACCGGACCGTAAGGATTTTCAAATGATGAAAATTTAAAGGACACAAACACGTACACGGCGGCCAAGCTACCAGTTGGCCACTAGCCCTCGACTGACCGGCCAAGCTGAGTATTTGGTTGGTTGCCGATTCTTTTTTCAGGGGTACTCGGCAAACAAATGTCTTTGCCAAGTGTTTGTAGAAAACACTCGGTATAAAAGGGTACTAGGTAAACTTAATTTTTTCCTAGTGGTACACTCGGCAGCTCTGGCCAGGGACGTCATAAGTACGATGTGGTGATCTGTGAGTAGATAACAAGTTGAACGAATGGTTTGAGCTATGTTTGTATATCCTGTGGTATGCCCAATGTCCGTATTTTCTATATAGACCCAAATCGTGGGTGCATGGCCACCCGCCACCCAAATCGTAGGAGTCTCTAGCTAGTTGAAGCATGCTTGTATTTCCTTTTGAATTAATCCCACTAGTCCTGGCTACTTTTTTTTTGCGAGGAAACTGCTGGTGATATTAAAGCACGACAGTTACAAAAAGGACCCCATCAAAGAACAAAATTACAACCCGGTCCTTGAGCAACTCGATGTCGCCGGAGCAGAGGAAGACGTGCCGATGGCGCGCCGCTGCTGCATCTCTCCTCTTGCCTTGGATCGAGAGATATCCCCCTGCAGACGGGAAGTCTTCGGGCCTCGAGCTCCTGGGAGCCTCCACCCTCCTCCGTCGGTTCCATCCGCGAGCTTCACCACCAGTGGCTTCAAAGTCGTCGACCGGATCCGCCGCACGCAGATCCGGAAGGGGAATAGGCGCATCCGACGGCCACAGGGGACCGTGAGCGCGGGGAAGGAGGCGCCTCGCCGCGGAACTCCGCGGAGTTCCAACGCCGAAGAGGGCAAGCGCCACCCGCATAGATACCACCGGCCGCGCCGCCCACCTCAAAGCGCCGCCGGCAGAAAACTCCACAGCTCCTACACTATATACACCCGTGATTCGAGGCTCCCCCAACCTCCCGCCGCCAGAGCGGCCGGCGGAGAAAGGGGGACCCGTCAGATCGACGGAGGCGAGGTGGATCTGGGAAGGGTCGAAAAAATCGCCTCTCAGCACTGTGCGGGTGGAGAGGAACGGTCCAAGGTCGCGTTTTACTAGTCCTGGCTACTAACCATGCTTGTATTTCCTTTCCACGAATCACAGGCGGCGTGATTTACCCACACCCCCAAAATAACACCGAAGCCGCAGCTGCAGCCGCTGAACTGAAGAAACCGAAGAACACGAAACCCAAGGGGGAAGATGAAGAAGTACCCGAGTTCGCGCGCCCTCCCACCCCCTCAGTCCCCACAGATCCTTGATGCATGCACGCAACCAAACTGGACAAGATACGGCAGCCGACGGTGTACTTGGTATCGCTTAATTAGTACTACATGTTTCTACCTACCACTAGTAGAACTAGTCCCGGTTGTATATGGCCTTTAGTACCGGTTGTGCAAGGATCATGTGTCAGTCATGAGACTTCAGGTTTTGGAACTTTTTCTCTGCCATGTTTATTATTCCCTTTATATTCGACGAGTAGCCAGGCGGGACCTTGATACTGCTCAGGACTTAAAAAAGATCTCCTTCTCTTCTTTGGTAAGAGCGTAGCTGGCAGTACCTTGATACTTCTCTGGATTCAGGTTGTCTCGTTCGTGCGTACTTTGCTGGTCCTGCCGTGCATCCGATGTATCTTTCGTCTTCCCATACACGCCTAAGAAGTTTAGCAGGTTCACGCAAAGATTTTTCGTCACGTGCATCACGTCGATTGCAGAGCGAACCTCTAGGATTTTCCAATAGGGTAAATCCCAGATTTCTTTTTCCACAAGGGTACGCGCTTGTTAGCGTCTTTCGGAACATTTAGACTGCCAGGACCCTTTCCAAATATTACTTCCAAATCCTTGACCATGCCATATATAACATCACCATCAGGGCGTGTAGGCTTCGTTCGGTTATCTGCCTCACCTTTGAAATGCTTGCCTGGCTTTCTTACGGGATGCCTGTTTGGAAGAAATCGACGATGACCAAGGTACACATTCTTGTTACCTAAATATATACTGTCAGTCTTATCTAAACAGTGCGTGCATGCATTGTATCCCTTGTTTGACTGTCCTGAAATGTTACTAAGAGCAGGCCAATCATTGATGGTTACAAACAGCAACGCTCGTAGGCCAAATTCCTCCTGTTTGTACTCATCCCACACACGTACGCCTTCGTCAGACCACAACTGTAAAAGTTCGTCAACTAATGGCCTCAGATACACATCAATGTCGTTGCCGGGTTGCTTCGGGCCTTGGATAAGCACTGGCATCATAATATACTTTTGCTTCATGCACAACCAAGGAGGAAGGTTATAGATACATAGAGTCACGGGCCAGGTGCTATGACTGCTGCTCTGCTCCCCAAACGGATTCAAGCCATCTGTACTTAGACCAAACCTTAAGTTCCTTGCGTCAGCTGCAAATTCCCCAAACGCACTGTCGATGTTTCTCCACTGAGACCCATCAGCGGGGTGTCTCAGCATCTCGTCTTCCTTACGGTCTTCTTTGTGCCATCGCAACAACTTGGCATGCTCTTTGTTTCGGAACAAACGTTTCAACCGTGGTATTATAGGAGCATACCACATCACCTTCGCGGGAACCCTCTTCCTGGGGCTCGGCTCGCCCTCAACATCACCTGGGTCATCTCGCCCGATCTTATACCGCAATGCACCGCATATCGGGCATGCATTCAAATTCTCGTACTTCTCACCGCGGTAGAGGATGCAGTCATTGATGCATGCATGTATCTTCTCCACCTCTAATCCTAGAGGGCAGACAATCTTCTTTGCTTCGTATGTATTGTGCGGCAATTCATTATTCCTTGGAAGACTCTTCTTAAATATTTGTAGCAACTCCTGAAATGCCTTGTCAGATATTCCATTCTTTGCCTTCCACTGCAGCAATTCCAGGGTGGTACCCAGCTTTTTCTGGCCATCTTCACAATTTGGGTACAACAATTTTTTGTGATCCTCTAACATGCGCTCCAACTTCGACCACTCGTTTTCACTTCCGCACTTCATCTGTTCATCAAGAATGACCCGACGAAGATCATCATCATCGGACTGATCAACAATGACCTCGAGCTCAACTTCGTCTTCCCCCATTGTAGTATCACCGTGTTCAGAGAACACAGGATAGTTGTCATCATCCTCTTCTTCAGGGTCTTCCATTATAACCCCTCTTTCTCCATGCTTGGTCCAACAAAAATAATTGGGCATGAAGCCTTGTCGCAACAAGTGGGAGTGTATGGTTCTTACGCTCGGGTAATTCCTCGTATTCCGACATTCATCACATGGACAAATCATAAAACCATTCTTCAGCTTGTTTAACTTAACCACATCGAGAAAACGATGCATGCCATCAATGAACTCGGGACAGCGTCGATCACCGTACATCCATTCTCGGCTCATCTGCATTACATAAATACATCAAAAACCATTACACCAGCTAAATAATGAATAGAGATACGTGACCAAATTAATTAATACAAGTTCATCACATTAAAACCAAAGTAGAGTAGTGCCCAAATGTAATACATAGTTCTCACGAAACATACATCAATCGAAACTAACATACAACTATCTAAAGAATTTAAATCCAACAACAAATGCGATCAGAATCGCAACCAAGGTAACTATTGAACCAACAGCATAATGATACCAAGCCTCTTGACTAATGACATATTTTCTAATCTTTTTAAGCTTGACGCGCATTGCATCCATCTTCCTCTCGTAGCAGCGACGACGTCGGCAAGCTCGACCCCGTGAGCATCAACGATGTCGGCAATCTTCAAGTCCAATACCATCTTCTCTTCTAGGCATTGGAGACGAAGATCTTCACTTATCTTCAATTTTGCTTTCAAATCGTTGTTTTCTTTTTTAAAAACTCGACAATAGGGTCGGCTGGAATTTCCGGTTCAACTACCTCCTAAATAAAAATATATCTATGTCAAGTTGGTCGGCATGATTGTTATAAACACGAAACAAAATAAATAGTTAAAAAATATACCACATCCGAATCATAGACCGGACGAGGGCCGACGGGGACGGATATCAAAACCATGACACTATACATATAAAAAAACATAAGAAAATTATACAAGAAATAATTATGCATTTAAATCATATAACTAACATTTTTTAAAATAAAAGATAAAAAAGAGGCTCACCGAGGTGGTGTCGGTGACGGAGCGGCGCGGGCGATCGACGGCGGTGAGGAAGGGGACGGGACGACACTATATAAAACCACAAATTATACTTTAATTTGAGCTCAAAATGCATATAAAACAAATGAAATCCCTAACTTAGGCATTTCATCAAACACCTTGCAAGCACCACCAAAATCAAACTTGCTAAACTTGCACGAAAATGAGCTAAACTTGAAATGCCGGAAGAGAAGATGAAGTTGCTAACCCTTATATATGTAGGTGCCACCAATCTTGGAAGTTGTTGGAGAAAAATGGTGAATTTGAGCTTGGGAGAGCAAAAGAGAGAAAAAATGGAGTTAAGTTCGAGCTCAAAATGGAGTGGCTCGGGGTGGAAGAAGAGTTATAGTGGCCGGGACCTTTAGTACCAGTTGTTATTACCAACCGGGAGCCTTTAGTACCGGTTGGTAATAACAACCGGTACTAAAGGTCTCCGCGTGGGGCCACCAACCACGGCCGCATGTGCCGGGGCCTCGGACCCTTTAACAACCGGTACTAAAGGGTGGCCTTTAGTACCGGTTGTTAGCACCAACCGGTACAAAAGGGTTGCGCCGCGGGGCCCCGGCTGGCTTACAAACCCAGCCGGTGCTAATGCCCCCTTTAGTACCGGTTTTAGATCAACCGGTACTAAAGGGGGGGCGCACCAAAGCCCCTTTTCTACTAGTGTACTGATATGGGGGTGTTGTGTACGTATTTACAATATATGTAATACAGTTCACAATTATAAATAAAGACGTCCCTGGTTTTTGTGTTAGGATAGCCTTGCTACGCTTACGGTGACTACTTATCAGATTCAAAATCCTAAATTATCTAATCATAAGGTGAGCGTTCTGACATGAAATAGCAACCGTGTTCAGGATCTCAAAGGAGCAGCACAAAACACCCAGTCGAGCCATGCCCCCGAAACTACCATCATTCCACTCAACGTGTACAAAGCCTTTAGTTACATCAGAACTCTAGACTACTCATGTTACAATAGTTCCATCATAACATTATATTGTACCTTGTGTTACACACTTAAGATGGTGTTAGGGAAGCAGAACCTATCGAGGGAGATCCCCAAGGAGCAAGCAAACCCCAAAGCTTCACAATATCTTTTTTTTTCCGAAATGGGTAAGTCAGCCTCTACATCGTGATGATACGCACGGGCCATTTTATATAAATAAAAAGAAGTATGTGTATCTATGAAACTTATTACATCTGGAGGATCAGCCAGCGTGGTCACCATGAATCATCCAACAAAAAAGGCTAAGAAAAAACAACTACACATCTTGTAGTCTTCTACTGTGTTGCCACCCATGTTGGCAGCAGATAGCCTAAACGACCGCCATTGTACGGGAGCATCCAACCTCCATAAGCCCACTTTGCTCCAAAGGAAGGAGAAAGGACCATATGTTCTTTTTAGGAATGGGTTGCCCGGCCTCTGCATCGTGGTGATGCACACAACCTTTATATTAAGAATAAAGAGGTTACGAAAATTATCTAGAAACGACTATAGGTGAATCCAATAGATAGCTCGGTATACAGCCTGCAAAATATGAGCATCTCTATTTTTGTTAAAAACCACATCATTTCGGCAATTCCAATAGCCCATAAAAGGCACAAACACCAATGTGTATATGTGCTTTACTTTTCTTATTTACTCCATCTAGCCAATGACCAAACATATTTGCTACACTAGTGGGTGGAGATATATTAAAAGTAAAGAGAATAAGTCTCCAAATATGTCCAAAAAAATACATGATATGAACGAGTGTTCCACCGATTCCTTCGCTGGACAGAAAGTACATTTTTACATCCAGTCCAGCGTCTTTTAATTAAGTTTTCCTTAGTTAGAATCACTTTATGTTGTAAGAACCATATGAAAATTTTAATTTGTAAAGGAATCTTAAGTTTCTAAAGATATTTGTGCAAAACATGGTATGACCATTAATTAAATCTGAATACATTGATTTCTTCGAGAAAGCTCCATTAGTGGTCAAGCTCCACTTGAAGCGATCATCATCATTATTAACGGTTACCCTTGTCAATCTTTCAACCAAGTTAACCCACGAGTCCATCTATGTGCGGTAAGCGTTCTCCTAAACTCAATGTTTAAAGGATTATTTGCTAGCACATCCGCAACTAGGACATTCTTATGTCTAACAATATTTAATAAGGAAGGATACTAAACAACCAAATGCCTATTTCCCAACAAAGTATTCTCCCAAACCCGAGTCTGGAGACAGGCCATTACCAACAGTAAAGGACCCTCTCTTAAAGAATACATCCATTTCCATAGAAGACATTTGTTTTTAATATCAAGGACTTTTATGCCCAATCCGCCTTGATCTTTAGGACGACAAATCATACTCCATTTAGATAGACCGATTTTCTTTTATGTTGGTCGCTTTGCCAAAAAAATCTACAGCGATAAAATCCAACCTCTTCCGAACTCCTACCGGAATTTGAAGAAAGAAAGTAAGGACATTGGTAGACTAGTTAGACTGAGTTTATCAACACAAGACGCTCGCCATGAGAGCATCTTGCCTGCCCAGCGGCCCAATTTCCTCTCAAACCTATCTTCAATCATTATCCATTTCTTATTTAAAAGATTCCGATAATTGATAGGTATTCCCAAATATTTGAATGCAAAAGAACCTACTCCACAACCGAAAATCTGACAGTAATCATTTTCTATTTCCTTAGTCTTGCCAAAGTAATATAACTCACTCTTATGGAAATTTATTTTCAGTCCAGAAAGTTGCTCAAACATTGACAAAATTAATTTCATGTTATAGCCTTTTTCCAACTAATGTTCAAGGAACAAAATTTTATTGTGCGCATATTGAAAACTGAAAACACCCCTGTCAACAAGGTCAGAGAGGAGAGCACCAACTTGACTATCTACGACGATGTGGAGATAAAGGATCTCGTTAACGAACCCCTTTTAACGTTTCAAAAAAAAATGATAGACTATCTTATATTCACTCCATCACGATAATTTATTATCCTACTTTGTTGAGAAAATCAGAAAAATATAGATTTGTATGATAGCAACGCTCAACATAATGTTGATCTAGAGTTAGGAGAACTTGCCTGTTGCAAAATGGTTAGTAGGGTGGTTGTACACTCAGCACACCAGAAATTGTGTACCCCACCTTTCTCCTAACACTGAAGAAAGGTGGGGTACAATTAACTTGCATGCGTTAGCCCCATTTATATCGCCATCCTCGTTGCGAAAGGTGCCGCTGTTCCGTAGCTGGGCGGACCTGTCGTCAGACCTCCTCTGCCGCATCGGCGACCGCCTCGACCTCAAGTGCTACGCCAGCTCGCGGGGGGCCTGCAAGGCGTGGCGATGCGTGCTCGCGCCGCCGTCCCCGTCGCTCCTCATCGTCCACGACTCTTACCGCGCCACCTGCTGCCCCGTCGCCGCCTCGCTCCCGGCTCAAGCCCATCCCCTAAGGCGGACAGTGCGTTGGTTCCGGCAACGGATGGCTCGCCATCTCCATCGGCGGCCAGCAGGGCATGTTCCGCCTCTTCCACCCCGTCACCGCCGTGGAGATTGTCTTCGCGCAACCCCGCCACCTATGACTTCGCCGCCGCCACCATCTGCACCGTGGACAGGCTCGCCTACGTCACGGCCGGGGCAGAGGTGGGCCATCCTTGACCTGGTCCGCCTCGCCAGCGGAGATAAGCTCATCGACATTGTCTATCATGACAAGAAGGGTGTCGTATACTGCCTCACTCTCTATGGAGACGTTCACCTGCTCCGCCTACCGGAACGACGCTCCAGGGAACCTTTTATGCTCGAAGAGGATTCAGCTGCAGCTGCCCCGTCATCACGACCAGCGATGATGATGTCGTCTCGATATGCTGCGCTTCGTTTCCTGAGGAGGCAGACCAAACAACATCAAAATATGCTTCTTAGGAGATCGTTTGGGTCAGATTTGAATGCGCCGGCAACGGTCGAGCCCTTGTTGTGGAACGGCGGCAATCTTCCCTTCAACCCTTCCCAAAGATAATCATCGTCTCCGGCTCCTTCCTTTGGGCAGCACAGACAACAATATCACCGCCACTCAGTGGTCAAGGCCTCTAGGTTGGCCTCCATTTCCCTATTGCTGAAAAAATGGCCACTAAACAAAGAAATTTGATTGACCAAACAGTAAGATAGGGCAAATATGTTAAAGAAAAATCTTATTATAATACTCCAAACGTTGTGAATTCAGTCAGAATGAACAATTCCTTCCATAACATGTGTATAACAAGCTCAGTTACACAATGCCACACGACCACGACACAGTGCAAACCGCCGAGCGGAGGCATCCGGTTCAGTTAGCATGAGGTGTTCACAACAAAGACGTCAGACAACATCCTGAATCCACGGACAAAAACAAGATGATGACTTCTACCCTGAAGCAAGCTATGTCGTTATACATTTCTTTACATGATACATGAGTTATTAAGGAACCACCAAGCTAACATGAAAACCCGATTTGGGGTTTGACCTAATCAGCGCCGACGGGAAACTGGCAGAACTCAGGCAAGAGGCTTGACTTCTGTTGCTTTGACCTCAGAACAGCGAGTCAAGGTAGGACTGCTTATAAAGGCGGCCATACTGAAGCAGGCTGCCGTAGGTCCTATCCCAGACGCCGACGAAGAGTGTGTCCGTGTCGGGGCTGAAGGACACGCCGGATATCTCGCCAAAGAAATCCAGTTCCTGCCTCTTGCTGTAATCGCTGCCGACATCAAAGACGTGGACAAAGTCTGCCGGCTCCGCCGCAGCCAGGAACTGGCCGTCCGACGTGAAGCGGATGGATCTTATTGCGCCAATGTTTCCTCCCAAGACATGGAGGGACTGCGAGAGATTTCTCATGTCCCACACCCGGCATGTCCTGTCTTGGTTGCCGGTGGCAAATGTTTGGCCGTCAGGGTTCCAAGCTGATGCAAATGAGTAATCCAAGTGACCTTTCATAGAATGAAGAGTCTGCATGTGTCCAGACATAAAATCGTTTAGAGGTAAATTAAGTAAGATGCATGCCCACAAGATGCTTTCACCTTATAACTAGCATCCAATTGACCTTTCATAGAATGAAGAGTCTGTGTGTCAGTCCTACCTTTCCTGAACTAGCATCGATAAGTAAGGCATCTGGGTCGTCCCCGACAACCGCAACAAGCTTTCCGTCAGGGCTCAGAGACGTGTGCTGCACCAAATACAAGAATCAGATACTGAAACTATACCGCAAAAGGTAAAATAAATTCTGAATGCTCTGCTGGATGCTAACACACAAGTGGAACAGTATTATTCTGATAACAAAACATGTGCAAAAAAAGTTCTGGTTTAGCAGTTGGTCCTGAAATCGGAAAAGTTTATGTTGAGTTTCAGGGTCAAACACCATTTTATTATATAGGGAGAAAATTGCCGAAATATCAGTGTCCAGCCTTAGGGTGGAGTTGTGCAAGAAGAGTCAGTAATAGAAGATCACATTGGTACCAAGTAAGGCTTAGAGATAAGTAAGTCTTTTGATCCGTTTACATTTTTTTCCAGAGTATATATTGGGTGCTCAACTGTTGGCGGACTACAGGTTCGGTCATTCAGCTCTAATACAAGAAACACTTAGTACCTCAACTTTTAAAACTGTACTTTTGGTCCCTAACCAAAGTTTTAGTGGTTTGGAGCTGACTTCGCCTAGTGTACTATGACCTGACAGCTGTCAACGTGACCAAGACTCAAGTGGGTAGGGCAAAGAAAGCCGACGAGGTTATTTCCATGCTCTCTCTAGCTGAGCGCGCAGCTCGCAGGGCAAAGAGAGCCAGGTTAAATAGATGCATGTCTCGCTTCCTTTACACAGATAGAAACCATCCCACGCCTAGCAAAACCAAATATCTCTCTGTCCTTTAAATAACAGCAGAGCATGGACCAAAATGTAACAAGGATGTACTGAACAAGGATGGAAGCACAAAGCTAAATTACTTACTACCATGAAATATTATATTCGCATGTTTATAGGCTTGTCAACATGACAACAGAAATAAATATGAATGATAAATATCCTTTACACAGATGGTTGTGAAAAACATCATCATATTATTGAACTTACAAATCATATACTACCTCCAATGAATAAGGCCTATATTATTTTTGAAAAGTCAAACTATGTCAACTTTGACCAAGTTTCTTGAAGAAATTATGAACATGTACAATACAAAATAAACATGGTTAGATGCATCATGAAATATATTTTTAACTCGATATTCATATAATGTTATAGTGGTTGATATTTTTTTCAAAACGTTTGGTCAAAGTTTACTTAGCTTGACTTTTTCAGAAAAATATAAGCCTTATTCATTGGAACGGAGGGAGTACATGAAGATAAAAAACCTGGAGAATGCTAACAATGATAATACTGAAGTGATGCTCTAGACAAAGTACGGAATACAAAAAAAGGTAAATGACAATCCAGGTAACAGAACTTACATTCACTGGCCATTCAAAACGGAAATGCTTATATAACTGATATCTTTCCATATCGTATTCTCTTACACCGGAGTCGTTAATAGCTGCGATGAAGTGAACAGCGCCACTGAAAACATTATGGACGAGAGAACACCATTAATAATAACGTCACTTTCAAGATAAACTTCGGCAACATCTATAGATGAGCGGATTCCCTGCATTGTGATGAAAGAAGTTCCAAGGAAAACCAAAAAAAAATCTTGTGGCTACAAGCTAGCTAGATTCTTTCAACAGGTTGGATTTTTAAAATCAGGACATAACACTTACCTAGAAGTATTGAATATTTCCACTGAATTGGTAATTGCATTCTCATCATATGTTGTCCTGCAGCAATAGCTTATTCCTTCCTGGTTGAGGTTCTGCATCACATTAACAAACGTTAACATCAGCAAAACATCAGTGTCAACCGTCAAGAGCTCACAACAAGAAAACAGCTAAGAGCACATTCGTACATAACCCCACAAGCAAAGAATAGACTATAGAGGCAATGGGGCTTCACCATATTTCCATAAGAAAAATAGAACCACATCATCAAACAAGTTTAAGTTTAAGATTGTGGGATTAAATATATAACTAGAAGCAAATAGTGATAAATTTAAGAAACTTCTAAAGATGAATGCCTCCGGACAACCCAATACTTTTTTCCTTGGGCGGCCATGCTTTTAACTTTAAAAATGAACTTTTGCTGGATTTTATTACTCTTAGGTGTTCCTAATTATTTTGCAAATGGGCTGAGTGGTCATAAGACCACCCTGCCCAACTCCTGGCTGCTCCCCTGATCGCTGAACTTTAGATTGCACAAAAAGAGAGGTAAGTGCCGAAGTTGTGATGCAAGCGAATAGGAGGCGGGGGTGAGTAAGCTCTATGAAGAAAGATTTGCTAGCGATGGCTACTTGGCCACATGAAAGGTGAGCCAGCAGGGTAGGAAGATTGTAGAGTGGATTGCTGAGGCAGTAGAAATACAGGTGATGGCCCTGGTACAGTGGAGTGGGGCAGGGTGTGATCATTTGCAAGATGCAGCGATCCACAAGTTTGGGTTTTCACAATCATTTGCTAGACATAAGTACATAGGTCCCCAAGAAATTTAGGGTGGGTGCAAAAACAAAGTGATACAAAGACCTTACTTTGCATATTAGCTCTCCTTGGAAACCACCAGCTACTAGCAAATTATCCTTGACTGCCATCGTACTAATTTGAGTCTGAGAAAACCCTTCTAATAAACTTCCTGCGTGTTTCTGCAATAAAAAAATGAAACTATTAATAGCAGATAACAGATGGAAGTGTAACCTAAAATGAAAATTTAGAAACTGTAGACCTACCTCATTTGGTGCAACATGCCCTTCCACATTCAAAATTTCTGTGTCCACACTACTCAGGGCTGACCAGTGTCGCACCGAGTAATGGGATATTAGGTAGACATCATGCTTTGATGTAGCCCATACTAAATTTCTCAGCTGCACATAAATTAACTCAATTAATTTATTGTTAAACATCAATCCATGAGAAGAAATATAAAGGAGCAGAACCAAGACTTGACAACAAGCAGCCTTGATATTTTATTTAACCACTTGAAACAGAATTACAAGAAGAATCATGAAACAGATCATGAACAGGTTAATACAATAGTTTCAGACTTTCAGTAACTTTACTCAAATAAAAATAAGGGTGACAAATAGACCGACGTAACCAAGCCGAATAGAGTGCAGAATTTCAACCCATCGTGACATAAAAAACACAATAATATGCATATTAAGATACAATAATAATGGAAGAAACACTATTTACACCTTCAATTAACTGTTTGTTAACGAATATATCTAAAATCAGAGGAGGCATGGCCATAAAGATCGCTACCAAGTGCTACATGCCAGTGACAGATAACAGGTAGGTCTGTTCCACCTTCCCTGGCGAGTACTATCTGTCAGAACATGGTAAGCCCTTAAAGAACTACACAATTGACCAGTTCTAACTTTTAACTACTAACAGAAATACGTGTGGTACAAAAAAATGTACAGTTACGACCTAAGCTGAGGGACGAAACTTTGCACATACATCACAAATAATGCACATACATCACAATTGATCATAGAGAACTGAAGAAAATAAGAAAGCAGGTTGGTTAGAATCTGGGAAGTTTGTAGATAGCCTCTTGATAGCCATCTAGTATAAATCGGATTTCTGGCCGCTGGGAGCTTGTTCTATAATGATGCAGTAGTTAGGTATAAATTTTACATTGTTACAGCATAACTTCTTGGAGTAGAATACAGAAACATTGCAACTGAACGAGACTAGTATTCTGATAGTTGAATCCTTCAAATAACTAATTCTCTGGTAATACATTTATAGCATAGCAAGCCATTATTTATAAAATTGCAGGATGCAAGTATGTGATAGTCGAAACGGGGACGGAGAGACACTCACCTGAAAGTGTAGTATAGTTGATTTTACTTTTCTAGTATTTCGCCTGAACTCATAATATGCTCCTCCTTTCTCAGTAGGTTTGCAGGCCTGTTTTACAAAGTGTCAATCACAATGTACGAACATCTTCTCAAACAAAAATAAAAAGTAGCTAATCTGAAAGGTGTACCTTCGTCGCTGCTTCTGCAGAATCAGGTATGTTCTCATAGTTTTTGTACGTCAGGTATCTTTTCGCCCTGTATTCATCTCTGGTAGTGTCTAGGCGAACCCATGGTATTCCTTGAATATCTTTCCCACGTCTTGCTTCTTCGGCTGATGTGTCAGACGCCTTATAATCCTAAATCAAAAATTATATCTCTCAGAGCATTCACAGTGACTATACGCAGAAGAAAATTGACAGCATATTTGTATCAAATCCTGCGGCTCAAAACGTAACTAAGAACTTCAAAGGTGAACAAACACTAGTTTAATTTTCTCACTGTAACCCCATTGGGATATGTTCTAACCCCATTGGACATGTACCCTAACAAATTTATTGACGATTCAGAAATCAAAGAGAGAAAATATAAGACAAGACCGTTTTGAGTTTGAGTTCGAGTTTGAGAGTTAAACCCAAGTTAAACATGACAGTAAGACAGATTGACAATTTAGTGCGGCATCTCATTAGTCCCCAGCTTAAACATGGCAGTGATTCAACATCCCCAGCTGCCTATCTATCCCTCCGTTGTGGAGCAAGCCGTTGATGAGTCAACAAACCGAGTAAATTACCTATAGCCTACAGAACCAAAATCAAAAGAATCGGCAGGAACATACCCCATGTGCATACTCCTCGCCGTCATCGTCGTTGTCGTCACCCTCATCGTCGGAGTCGGAGTCTGAGTTGTGCCTGGCCGCCGGCCCGATGAAGCCCTCCTCGTCGTCGGTGTCGTCGTCCATGCCGAGGTAGTCGTCCTCGTCCATCGCCTCCGCCGCGTTGTGCTCCACCTGGTGGTGGTGAGACATGGCTCGGCTGCACACACACACAAACCACGGTTAATCAGACAGCAGGTGGAACATGAACGAATAGCACTACGAATTCAGCACCACCACTGAAAATTTCTAGAGCCGCGGTAAGATTCGGCTGCTCGCATGCAGGAAACAGGGGGGACGAATTGGGATGTTCCGGGGCGAGGTTAGGTCTTGGTTACCGAGGAGAGGAGAGAATCCGCGGGGGCAGGTGGGCGGATCGATCCTCACGCCAATTTGGCAAGGATCCGGCGGCGGCGGCGCGGCGAGGTCCTGACGGCGGAGGCGGGTTTGGGGAATTTGACGGACGGCGGGAGAGAGGCGGTGCGGCTGACGGCGGTTCTTGCTTGAAATAATTAGGATTCCGAATTCTTCTTCTCTTCGATATTGAATTGAATTTCTGTGGCCGGATTTTGTACTTGGTCGTTTAGGCGGCTATGTTCGATGAAATTGCAAATTCCCATCATTTTGGATTTTTATTTCGATACCAAGAAAGAAACAATATTTGATTTCCTCTAAACTTCGAGATGTCGCCTCCTCCTTGCGGTGGCTGGCCCCTCGTTGTCGAATGCGGGAGGAGTCTAGCATCGACGACATCCTCGTATGGACATGACCTACTCATACGGAAAGGATCGGGTTGTGAACCTCGATTTGAGCTTCGCACCTCAGCCTGGCCAAACTTGTCCCGTAAAGAACCCTGTGCGTGAGCCCCAAACTTTTTGCACGCCCGCCCGGCCAGCCCCTCTCCTCATTCCCTCCTCTCTCTCATGTCTCCCATCTCCTCCCGTGCATATCGTCATCAATGTCGTTGTGTGCCACCATCGCCGCCCAACGCCACCGCACATCTTCTACTTTCGCCGCCCAGAGCGTCGACCACCCCGCTCCTGGCGCCGCCTCACAGATCTCACGATACCGCCACGTGCCTTGCGCCACCGCACAGCGCCCACCGTCGCCGCCTAGAGGTGCCTCTACGCGCTGCCTTTGGAAGACCAGGAGCGCCGCCGCCGACGAGCTGCTCGCCACACGCAAAGCTCCAATAGAGGACTCTGATGATTTTTTAATTTATGTTCAATGTATTTTGTGTAAAGAAGTCGGTGCTTACAACTCTTACCACAAACGCACACATATGAAGTTTATGAGGTCCTACATGACCTATATTTCACTCGATACATGCACGTGCGAAGGCTGTCCATATCGCAGGTGCCACCTCGTAGAACACATATTTGATATATCCTTACAACTACACACATTGCTTACATAGGAGTACATAGTATCTCGATACAAGCACTTACGAAGATCTCTGTCCATATATATCACATCTCCCACCTGTGCACATGCGTAATGCGCTCACTTCTATCAGGCCGTTGCGACCGTGCCTCCCTGCTCGGTGCCGGGAACCCAGATGATGCTGAGCTTAGTGAGGAAGTGGCACACGGTCACCTCCCCTGGCTTGACGTTGTGCAGCTCAAAGAACGGGTTCTTCGGGCTCCACTGCGACGTGTCCAGGTGGCACACCGCCAGAGCCTCCATCGTCGCCAGCGCTCCGCCAGTGTCCTCCTCCACGCTCGCCAGCGTCACCGTGTACGCGGCGGTGGGGTTGGCCGTGTGGCAGTAATACACCGCGTACGGGTATGTCAGATCATGGCAGGTCACGATCTCCGACGACGGACCAGAAAGTTTCCGCACGGCCGTCACAATGTACCTCCCGCGCAGTGCCCGCGTGCCCGGAGCTTCGACGGGCAGATCGGTGGCTGAGAAGGCATGGACATGGCGTGTTCCGAGGAGGGACCTTGGGAGCTCGGTGAGGGACTCTAGGGAGGTCGCACAACCTGCTTTTTGGCCAGGGAGTGTCCTCGGGTGCTCGCAGGTCTCCAGCGTCCACCGTATCTCTCTGGTCATTCGGAGGGATGCTGGAGAGAACATCGCGATGATGTCGGAGAGGTGTTCGGTGGAGAATGGGATGGAGCTAGCAATGTGGCGGGGAAGAAGCAATGGTAGGGAGGTGGTCGGTGGGATGGTCGGGGTGATGATGGAACCCGGTCGAAGCATGTCGTGGAAGAAGAAGACGTTTGCCTGTTGTCTCTTGTTATTCTGGTTGTGAGCGTGGGCATAATGGCTATGTTCCGTTGTTCCTACATAACATATATACGCAGGAGTAAGAATCTTTAGAGACTTTTTGAATGTACATTTTAACTAATAGATCATATCAACCAGAATATCAAAATTAGAAAAATGACATGGGAACCTTACCTTCGATATGTGTTTCATGCCTCGTAGAAACTTTCTTCGGTTGCTCTTCATGCTCTGACCCATATGACATTGTAGCTTTGTGGGGATCCTCTTCACCTTGGTTCAAGACTTCATTATGTCCATGTTTTCCTTCCTTCGACCCGTATGATACCGAGATTTCCTTTAAATTTCCTTGCTCATTGCTAAATGAGGTCATGACTTCCATTGGATTTTTATTTTGTTCTATCCCGTAAGACATCGATATTTCCTTTACACCTTCCCCACCTTCTACCCCATATGACACTGAGATTTCCTTTAAATTTCCTTGTTCCTTCCCAGATGATGCCATGACCTCCATTGGATTATTATGTTCTATGCCATATGACATCGATATTTCCTTTACGCCCTCCCCACCTTCTACTCCATATGACACCGAGATTTCCTTTAAATTTCCTTGTTCCTTTCCATACAATGCCATGACTTCCACTGGATTTTTGTTTTGTTCTACCCCATATGACATTGATATTTCCTTGACACCCTCCCCACCTTCTGCCCCATATGACACCGAGATTTCCTTTAGAACATCGTTGCTTTCTACCCCATAGGACATTGAGATTTCTTTTAAATCCTTTCCACCTTTTAACCCATTTAAATCTGAGATTTCTTTCATATCTTCTCCCCCATTTGATCCATATGATACAGATATCTCTTGTAGATTTTCTTCATTCTTTGGTCTATATGTTGCTAAGATATTTTTAAAATTTTGTGGAACTTTCTTTGTATATGTTTCACCATCTAACCCATATGACACTGAGATTTCCTTCAGATTTTCTTCGGTTTTTGGTTTGTGTGTTGTAAGTGATTTTTCTACTTCCTCTTTAACTAGTAACTCACGTGACATTGATTGTCCCTTCAAATCCCTACGGAATTTCGGCTTATGCAGCATTATTCCCTTCTCCATATATTCTTGACCTTGGGACCCATAGGCTACAGAGATCTCCTTCAAATCATGTTCAACTTCTTGTGCAATATGAACATGTTTATTCACATGATCAGGTTCTGACACAACTATCTCATTGTTTGGTCCCATTTTCCGGAGTCCTTTGACGAACTTGACGTTATTGGAACTAACACCAGCATCATAAACTTCAGGGGAAATCACTGAATGCAAATATGTAAAACATGATTTACATATACTTGTTAGTTGGTTGATGATGGTTGTGAACGAAAGTTGCAAAACAAAAATGAATTTGATAAGGAATAGATGCATGCATGCATTCATACTCAACAGATACAAAGTTAGGGCTAAATACATAGAATGTGCCTATTTGATACCTACGTTTATTAGAGTAATCAATAAACAAGGAATACAACCATTTTGTTTTACACGGTTTGTATGGTTTTAAAGGATAATTTCTTTATGATACAACTAATGTGTACCTCAGTCCACAGAAAACTAATGGGAACCTAATAGTGTATGGATATATTTTTTATATGTAGCATTATTTGTTTTTGATATGTGCCGCTAAAATAAATTGAGTCCACTGTCTGAACTTACCATTTATAATAAAAGGGAATTCATAAGATATAAGGGCCAATATTAGAAAAATGAGGTCAGCCAAGTTGGTTTGTAGAGAGAGAGAGAGAGAGAGAGACCGTTTTGTTTCGCTAGCAGGTCACTGATAGCTAGAGGCATTGGAATTTCAGGAAGAACCACCTCCCAGTACGTCATTGGTGTCATCGAGTTTGGCGCCGTCGGCGTGGTCATGGCAAAGCTCGGGTGTAGCCCTCCGACGAAGATCTGCGTGCGTCACAAGTATACCAAAAAGATCGTCAGATATAGACACCAACTACTTGCTCTACTGACGAACACGCACTAACAACATAAATAAATAACAAATAACAATCAACAACATAAATGCGCAACTATAGTTACAAACACACATTGACCACGTAAATACGCAGCTCAGTGTATGGATGCGCACATGAATGTATCTGATAACTAAGAGTATGATCGATGCATGAACTCACCAAGAGAAGTGAGATGGTGATCGGCACAAGTAATCCCATGTTGCCTGTTGCCATGTGTTGCATTGGTTGGTAGGTTTGGTAATATGGTTGTGAAGCAAACCTGTTGGACAGGTGCCCTATTTATAGTTCCGATGCGTGAGCTAGTTGCATAAATTTAATGGTAAGCAAAGACGATTATGAGTACTACGTATAGGTTGAATCCAAGATTCATGCGCAACTCAAGCTGGGCCTACCCAAAGGACCCAGAGGCGGCAGCCACTAGACAGTGGACACTGTACTCAGCCATTCAGCTGACATCTTGAAGTTAAAGAGTACACCATGCGATCCACGCGGTTATTATTTTTATTGGCTATAAAAGCCATGGCACGATCAAGAGCCGTTAGTCGGCCTCGCGCATAGTAATTATTTGCTGGTTAAAATCTTGTCTTGACTAAAGAAAATGGGAGTATGTCTTAGAATTTTGGTAGGAGAGAGTAGTTTGATGATGTAGCTGCCTGAACATATCCAAGATTCATGAGCAGTACACAAGCTGGCCACTAGCCCAGTATCGATCAGTTCCCTTTAATTGGAAGAAATATGTACATAATGGGGAATAGGTTGTCCAAGAACGGTGGCCAATGGGAATGCTAGCTTCTTTATTTTCCATATTCTTCTTGTTCCGTCCTAAAGGAGGCGATGGATGAACTATTCTAGGTACTAGTTGAATTTGGCGTGCCGTCACGGCACGCCCTAGATGTTTTTTTTTTGTGTGCAGTATATATTTTTTTTTTAACTAAAATGTTAGCTAAATTGGTATGTTGGAACATGTTTTTATTTTGTCATGAATAGGTAGCATTTTTTATGAGTGTTCTTGTCATATTTTGTGAGTTTTTTGTGAGTTTGTTTGTATGATGTCAGAAATGTTGCGAAATTGAAACGTTGAAATATATTTGTAATTCGCTATAAGTATGTTGCGGTTATTTTTTGGGGCATTCCTGTCATATTTTGTGGAATATCAGGAAAAGTCGCTAAAATGTTGGCGAAATAACAATTTACAAACATGTTTTTTATTTTGTTATGAGTAGATAGTAATTCGTTCGAACATTTTTTATATATTTTGTAGAATATTCAAATTTTTAGATAGTTGAAATTAGCACGTGACACGACGCGCCTTTGCTGAGGATATGTTGTAATAATTTGTTTGTTTCTTTATCTGCGGTATATATATTGTAAGGAAATGTGGTTGTTCTAATTTGTATAATGTAGTTAGGTGGAATTCAATTTGGAAGCAATTCATAATTAGAGTAGACGTGATTGTATTTTTTGAAAATATTCATACAAACAATAATTTTTTTAAATGTAACTACATAATTAGAGGGATTTAAGTTATATTATCTTCAAATATGTTAAGCAAATGTGAGTGGTTAAATATGGTTTTATTTTGCCATTATTTTCATACGAACCACCATAATTAGAGAGAATATATTATGGTTATGTTTAAATACTATGTGTCTATTTCGCCGTAAATATGTGATTTAACTTGTTGGTTAGAGGAAATATGTTGTGTTAACATCTATTAAATTGAATCAATTTTTAGAGAGAACAAATTTTTGATTTCTTTAAATGTGAATGGAATGAAGCATTATTTAAATTTGACCACATAATTAGAAGGAGTTAAGTTCAAGATGAACATTTATTAAATTAATCTGCATAATTGAAGGAAGTTCAGTAATATTATTTGTAAATATTAATTTAGGTGAGTTGGTATGATATGGCTGTGTTTTGTGTTAAATATTTAATTGAACTAAATAATTGAAGGAAATAAATTGTTTGAGCACTTGTTAATTTCAATTTAAAATCAAGCCATAATTAGAGGAAATGTTTAGCTACGCTTCTTTTTTCTCGTAAGTATGTAATTAGTGGGAATGCATATTTTTTGGATTTGATTCGACAATTAGGGAAAATCTATTTATATTGCATCCAAATATTGACTAAATTAGAATGTTCAAATATGTTTGTATTTAAGCATAAATAGTTAGTATTTTTTTTCCTTTTTTTTTAGTTTTTAAAAAATTACGGAAATATTTAGCAAGTTGGAATGTTCAAACATATTTGTATTGCGCTATGAATGTTTAAATGTAATTAGAGAAAATGCATTCGAATTATCTTGAAATATTTTCCAAATTTAAATGTTTAAATGCGGTTGTATTTTGCCATAGATATCTAATGTAGTTACGTAATTAGAGGAAATGCATTATGTGTTTGGAAGGATTCGAATTTTTTTGGAATTTTCAAATTTGTATGATGTGGTTATGTGGTGGAATTGAAATGTTGAAAATGTCTACATTTTGAAGTTGTGCAGATCTGAAAATATTGGAAATGTCCACATTTTCAAGTCGTAGTGGTTGCGGAATCAGGAGACTTGGAAGTCATATGATAATATGAAAATATTGATATTTGTAATTTGAGTTGGAATGGTGAAATATGATTGCTTTTCTCATAAAATTGTGCACATGTAGGGCAATTTGAATTGTTCGAATTTGTTTGTCTTTTGTGGAAAATAGGTGATCCTTTTTTTTTCCTCTACTATTTTCATATATTTTTTAATATTTTGGCAATGGGTATTTATAGATTTTTTTTGTTGGTTCTACTCTTTTATTACAGGAACTCAAAGAAACTTGCAGCTAAAAATAGATTAGTTTTTTGAAATTGTTGGAGTTGGGGTGTTTTTAAGATTAAAATAAATTGCGTTTATAAAATGAGCAGGTTCCAAAGATATTAAAGATTGTGGAATATGTAAGTATGTTTTTTTTGTCCGGCATAAATAATAATCATTTATTGTTGTGAGGGTATTTATGAAAATATTTTCATGTTTTGGAAATTGTTCCAAAGAGGAAGTGCGGTAGGGTTTTGATCAAATATTCATCAATTTAAAATGTTAAAAATATGTGTTTTCTGACGTAAATAATTATTATTTGTTTTGTCGGAGCATTTTGTTGTGTTCTTTCATTATTTGTAGATGGGATTTTGTAGAGATATATCCATTTGCATGGAATGTAATAAAATTGAATGCATCAAATCAGAGGAAGTCAATTTTGATTGTAGAAATTCATTTACTGGTACTATTATTTTTTTTTAAAGATTCGTCTTGATTTGAAAGGAGACTTATAGGATCCATATATTGTAAATTGATGTAAATATGTAGGATTTTAAATTTCCAAGATTCGCAATAATTTTGGCAATGTTCCACAGTATTTGGGATGGTTATTTTGTTGCTTAAAAAAAATTTACTTTGAATTAATTTGTAGTTCTATTAGATAATATTGAAATACGTAGCAAATGGAAATATTCAAGTATGTTTGTATGTTGGTACGATTTTTTAAATGTAATTGGAGAAATTGTATTTAAATTGTATCCGAATGGTAATCGTTTTTTTTTTTCCCGAAAATGGTAGGGCATCTTCGAATAGTTAGTAAATTTAAATGTTTGGTTATGTTTATATGATAGCATTAATATTTGTTTTTTTCCCTGCTTCGTAATTAGGAGGTGTGCATTGTATGAGCATTTAGTTAAACGAATATCTAATTTGTGTATTTGGATATGTATTTTATATTTTAATGGCGCGTATGGGGGGTTCAAAATAAAATTTCGAAATAGTGGTATTTAAAAATAACAAAGAGATGAAAGTTTTTGAAATGCAAAGATAATCTGTGTTTAGAAATTGCTCGGATTTTTGAAAATTGAATATTGAAGATTTTATTTATGTAAGTTGTATAAATATGTTGATCTTAGCTTGCTAAAGTTGAATATTGAAGTTTTTTTTTGGGTACCAAAGTTTCTGAAATGTTGAGTTTGAAGAATTTCATTTGGTCTGATTTAAATTTTTGTATTGAAATTGTAGATGTTTTTGGGAATAATAATTAAAAAAAAGTTTTTTGAAAAAGGAATATTGAAGATTTTATTTATGTAAGTTTGTAGAAATATGTTGATTTTAACTTGTTAAAGTTGAATATTGAAGTTTTTTTTTGTACTAAAGTTTCTGAAATGTTGATTTTAACTTGTTAAAAGTTCGAAGAATTTCATTTGGTCTGATTTAAATTTGTGTATTGAAATTGCAGAAGTTTTTGGGAATAGTAAAAAAAAGAAGTAAAAGTTTTTTGAAAAAGGAAAAATAGAACAGGAAGTGAAAAAAAAAGCGACGAACGGGCCGCAGAGGTGCCAGCCCAGCCCAGGAACGTATCCCTCTGCGCAGCCCAGGCCCGTGTGGCCAGCCCAGGCCCGCACGGACGTCGCCGTGATGTCATGGGCGAGCGGAGCGGGCGCGGCGGCGCAAAGGTCGCCGGCGGCGCGTCACGGCGTCCCAGCACGCACCGCTGGACGCTACGGATGCGCCTCGTCGCGGGACGGCTGGAGGGGGTGGCGCCTCCACGATTTGGTCGCCGGCGGTCGCCGGAACAGCGCCGGCAACGTGCGGACGCGGCGACGGGCACCGACGCCGCCGACGGCCATTCCGGCGCGGATCTGGCGTTTCGGCCAGCGGCGCGCGGCCAGGAGGTGGAGGCGAGGACGGTGAAGCCCGCCCTGTGCTTCGATTTGGACGCGGAGGCGCGTGGCGGCGGGCGCGCGTCGCCGGCGCCGCCGGCGACCGCGATGTCGCGGGAGAGGGAAGGAGGAGGGTGGGGGGTTCGTGGCTCTTTTACGAAAAAGAACCCGGCGTTTCGCGAAATTGCAAAAAGGTCCCTGGAGCCGAATTTTCTGTGAAGGACATGGAATTTTCGGCCCCCCTTGCTTCTCTGCAAAAAAACGCAGCGCGCCGTGAGACTGACGCGCGGGCCCCACCACGTACTGTAGCACACTGTAGCTAGCTACAGTTACAGTAGCCCGGGACGCGGAGAGGCCGCCGTTTCGGCCAGCCATTATACAATCGGCCGCCGTTTCGGTCAGCCATTATACACTCGCTATGATATCACGATAAAGTCACGGCATATCATATTTCGCAGGAAAATTATTCCCAACTCATCTTTTTTTGTGAAAACAATTCTTTCTGATTCGGCTACTGCCCCGGTTGATGCATACAACTTGCTAGCTGCATCATATGGATGAACTATTCCTAGCTAACTGCACCATGCAAGTGGGTCTGTTATTTGTTGCATTGTGAGAGCTCTCAGGTTTGAATCTTCTTGCATGGTGCAGTCCAGATCTTGGTGCATACGGCCGATTGTCTCATCCGACCATAGGATTTAAATAATAGACCATGTGGAACTCGCACTTCCTTGTTTAGTTCTTGTTGGAACAGGGACTTGCCCATACATATTTGGTAACATCTGTCAACCGTAACATATGTATAGCACTCATCTCTTGTGAAAAGAGGAAGTGAAAGCAAATATAGGATGCCAGGTGGAGCCACGTGAGACATCCCTTGTTGTTCTTGACGATTCGTCACATAGCCGGTGTAAAAAGGGACAGGGTTTCATGAACATGCACTGCCAGATTTCAGGGTTTTACCGAGTGTCAAATATAGGCGCTCGGCAAAGAAACATGGGCTGACAGAGATGACAAAGAGATGGCGAGACCAAATGGCTCTAACCTATGTGAAACCAAAAGGCAAGGAATAGGGTAGTAAATAAAAGGAAAATAAAAACAACTCCCAGTACTAACGCTAGCTAGACGCAACACAAGAAAATACATAATAAGTAAGATGCTAGGCAAACCTCGCCTAAGCTTGGAACGAGAAACAGAAGAAGAAAAAACTCTTGCAACATTAATGGACTTGATTCACAGCCCATAAGTACAAAAAACTGCAGCAGCACATTTTAACTACATGATCATTCAAGTCCATATATCAGGCAATTTGTTCTATTTCTATAAAGTACATCAGTACATCACCACCTGTATGAAGAAAAACCTTTATTGACGGAACTAACTATAATACAACAATATGTAACTACGAATATATGATCACCACCGGTAGTTTATCAATAAAAAAAATCATAAATTGTAAAATCTTCTATCGCCAGCACGTGCAATCAGTTTTCTTCCTGGCCAAATACATAGAATCATCTGTCCAAGATCGGTTCTCCTGTCTAAGCGAAGTATGATGATGAGGAGGACGTATCACGCAGAACCTGCAGGGCATAAACAGAGCAAAACCCATGAGAAATGAACTCATCAACGACTAATGCAACAGCAAACTGAAGATCTCAGAGCTTGCCTCGAGCTCGTCCTCTGTGAAGGCGTCCTTCTGGATGCTCCAGGTGTCGGCGTGCGTCCTCTTGAACTCGGCGACGGCTTTCGTCACGGTAGATTTTACAGGGGACGGCTCACGGATGAAGCGGGCGAGCAGCGTTACGTGACCAGGAAGCCAGCTGCAAAGAGCACATGTAAGTATGGAGCAATACAACTATTACCAGTTCTGTTACCAGTGAAAAAGCTAAGATATCAACTGCGCACGGGGCGGCCTGCTTTCCTTGCCAAGGTAGTGTCACCTCCTAGCAATCCAATAGTATGCGACGAGGTGAAAGTCACGGAGAGAGTACCTTGGCATGTCGTATGGGACAGAAAGCACTGAAGCCGTCAGAGCAAGCACTGCACCATGGATGGTAGCGACAGGGTGACCTGACTTAGGAGTTCTGCCAAGTGAAAAACATGAACGGGTATTATGAAATTATCTGCTCAACAGCCTGGTAACATGAAAAGACTACATGGTAATATCAGATATTCAGTAAAACCTTCTCCTAGTATCCAGGATACGTTGGGCCTGTGCGTATGATCTGTCACGGAAATCCTTGGAGAGATCCTTATCTATACCCTTCATTAAGCTTGCAAGAACGCCAGCAGCATGCTCCCTGACCTGAACATAGAAAGGTACAGTTCATACAATTGGCAGCAGATATCTTCGCTTAGAGGATGCTCAACAAGAACTGCACATTCATATGCACACTTTATACCAAGGCAAAGGCTAGCAATACAAATAGTAATTTAGCTCATATTTTCATGTCAAAAGCATACAAATCGTACAGCAAATTCTTGAATAAAGACATAGAGTAAACGAAAATTGTTCAGTGAATACAGGTCAAATACATATATATACTTGCCTCAACTTGGTTATCCACAAGTAACTTCTCAATTGTCTGCCAAATTTGTAGTTTTTCCGAGGCAGAAAGAAGGAAGGTGTGCCTGTGACAAAGGTAATTTATTGTAATAGCTCTCTCTGACCACTGGGAGAATCACAAGCCACATGACAACTAAAGAAAAACTATTCGATCAAGAAACTATATCCATAAGTACCACATAATGTGTGTTTCTATCGCCCTTTAATGAGAACATAAGACATAATAACCTTCACCAATCCATGCATAGTATGATAGAAACAGTGGATGTGCTGTTTGTAGCAATGACCTAGGTTTTGACAGTGATGAAGTAATATCAAGCTAAATCTCTCATTCTATGTACCAAACAAGCGAAGAGCACATTGTGGAATAAAACCTTTATGGGAAAAATAGCAACCAGGAGAGGGGATTTGAACCTGTATGTAAAGGTCCTGAGATATGATAACAACGCAGATCTGGTTCGCCAGTTAGAATCATTGACCGAAGAGAGGATGGTCGTAATAGCTGTTTCAAGAAAAGGGCGCTGCCATATCCGCCATTTCAACAATTCAAATGCTGCCTTCGCAAGCAATGACAAGTCTTTGTTTGATGTTTCCTGCAAAAACACAATAAGGCCATCAAACTGTTAGAATACATTCAGTAACTCTTACAATTAACAGTACCCATCTTATAAAAAAGAGGGACAGATCTCAGATTTAAGAATTTTAATAGGCAGGATCAACTTCTGTCTTTCCTCAAATGGAATACCTGTAATGATAGAACAGGGTAGAAGAGCCCAATAATAACATCTAGTAGGACAGAAGATCTCCCAGACTTCAGAGATGCTATCATAAAATGAAAAATCTGCAAAAGAAAAGCATAAGCTTAGAATGAAGAAATGGAATAGACACTTTTCGACGTGGAGAGAAGGTACTAAATAAACACCGTTTCCATTCTTTTAGCATCAGCCTCATCTTTACTGTCCAAGCCATTTTCAGTGGCCGAATCAGATGCCAACTCCAGTTGCTTAGATTGAATATTGTTCTGTATGCTCACAGATAACTCAGTAGCTCCATCTGTCAAACGTTTGGACCAATATTCATTTCCTGTTTGTTCAGTCATGCTTACATCCCCACAAAGTTCTCCTGGTGAACATGCAGGCCCAAATGACCCAGATAGTCTCACATTAGAGCATGCAACAGACATTGCCACACCAATCGCTTCTCTTACCTGAAATCCAAATGAATGAAAAGAGACGAATAAGACTTTCAGTCATCCGAGATAATTAATATTTCTGTTCAGCACCGATCAGGAAGGGGGTGGGAGCTAAGAGGGAATTTATGATACATTAATTGTTACTTCTCGAATTACCCTCTGATCCATATTAATTGTTGTCAGATCGGATGTATCTAAGACATATTTTAGTGCTAGATACATCCGATTCGGCGACAATTAATATGGATCGGAGGGAATAAGAGAGATATTTTCATTATGGATTTAGACTTGTGCAGTTTGCCAACACAAATGAAATGAATTTATCAATGGAATTTGGCATGCAAAAGGTGCTTTGTCATGTATCCTCGAGTAGCCCAAATCTAGTGCGTACACATCTGAAATTATGTCAGTGGGTCACCCACCAGAAGAGAGTTCAAGCCTTAATATAAGCATGTTATGCATCCTACGGTAGCCCAAAGCTGGTTCATCTAACAATTCTGCTGGTTACTCACCACAAGATACTTCAAGCCTTAATAAGTGTGGTACAGTTAACAGAAAAAATTAATCCAGCAGTCTAAGCCTGATTACAGCCAAGGTTCTATTAAGCGCTAGGAGCTAATTGAGCATTTTGCCTCCGCTTTTCTCTTTTCTAAAGGATTAAAGCGCTTGGCGTTTTGCTACGCTCAGCGCCTAAGCGAGCTTAAGCGCGCTTTTTATAATTTACAGCAATATGCATACATCGATATAGACCCAGGACTTAGTGAAGATGTAGTGTACAACATTCAACACACAGATTAGTCCTTCCAGAACAGAAGGGAAACTGATTTTGCTAAATTTGACGATAAAAAAATTCTTATATGCGACCACAGTATCAACTCAAATAATGACAAATGGAGTAATGAAAAAGGTACTCTCACACTGAAGGGATCTAATGTTACCTGTGCAGACGAGTGACTCATGTTGTCAAGCAGCTCATTGAGAATTTTAACATGATACTGCTCCTCTGCTTGGGACATCTTACGTGGAGAAATTTCAATCAGAGCAACAGACAGAAAAGAATATCTCTTGGCAAGTACACTAGTTGCTATGGATTGGGGAACTTCTGTACATAAGCAATCTAATACTTTTTGCCTGAGAACAGGAGCACGAGTTCCAGATCTTTCTTTCCCAGTAACAGCATATCGAATGCAAGATGCCCATTCAGGAGCTGATTCCACAGATGGAGCTAACACAATCTTCTGCAACTGAAGCATCAACCAGTCGCTCCCTGGCTCCAAATTCCCAGTGACATCAGAGTGAAGCATGCCTGCCATGGCTTCAGCTGCTACACATTGCCTTGATCTTTCTTTTGAACTCAGAAATTCTTCAAGTGCACTCTGAAGTGAAGACATTGCTGGCGTTCCACATTGTTGTACAAGTCTTTTGAATATCCTTGCAAAGCTGGAGTAGAACGTGCCACCGCCCACTAATGAAATCCAACTTGGAGTGCATGGCCACGCGGCAGAGAAATCAAAATAGAAGTAAGTCATCGCTTTATCAGATCCACTTTGAAAAGATGAAGCTCCGTAACTTGCTTTTGATGAACCATCACTATCAGATATAATGTGGACATGTGATAGACTGCTTAGTGTGTCACTCATAAATCCTTCCTCCTGGATTATGTCATTCAAGAAATTTCCTGTAGACGAAATGCTGGTTTCTTCAACAGATGCCTTATGAGGTGTTCCTTGTAATAGTGTGTTCAGAGCAGATATTGCAAGCATCCTTGAGTGGGGGAGTTGACTCTTCAAATCCCTTAAGAAATGACCTAACATAAAACAGTCATTTTAGACAATGAAGGACAAAGACGTGAAAGAAATACCCAAGTTGGTCTTTCAGGAACATGCAGGTGGAGATAATGAAAACGAAATGCATGTTCCATTTCCAATGTTATAAGAGAGCAAACTATCCATACCAGCAGTTTCCGCCAGGATCCGTGAATATATGTCAGGCTCACTTCTGGATGCCAAAATTAGCAACAGAAGTACTCTGTTGGCCATCAGGTTGTACCTGAAAGTATGCAATTTACAAGTTAACGAAAAATGCATGTAAATGGCTGGAAAGACGACGACGTGACAGTTATGATTATCAGGAGGAATAATGAAAATTAGATTTTTGCATTATTATCTTTGTAAAAGTGCTATATATAGACTGCTTCCAAGGACAAACCACTCAGAAGAAAGCTTCAGATGACAAGTTTTTTCTCTCAAAATTAAAATAAAAAACATAAATTTATCAAAAATTTCTAGTTCGACTAGATGATTATGAAAGCCATATCTCATTAACACATCACAATTCACACGTCGTGTTGCTAACAAGTACTGTGCTCAAGTACAACGCATACATGGTTACAAGATATCGCACTTCTCAGTATGATACTACCTTCTGTAGCCTACAAACAAAGGAACGGTTTTAGGGAACCAGAGGGAGCAGTGTTCAGACCTATAAGGATGAGGCAGCACAGATTGTTGGCGCGCTGAATTTGCTCGTAGGTATACTTACTACAATCAAAGCATAGAACTAGAGAGAAATTCTCTATGGCAAAACTAAACTGGAGAACTGTTGAAGATAATGTTTGACATATTTACATCAAACGAAAGAGATCTTTGCTATTTCAAGGTAAAGAAAAATGAAGTGCTAGATGGTACTATGGACACATGACAGTTTTGAACGTATGGTTGGCATATACGAATCGCTTACCGCCAATGTAGACTGTTAGTCTCAAAGCCCAAAGCATTAATTTGAGAAAATAATCTGAGAAATCCTGGCTTGTCAGACTGACTATCAGCACTCTTGAAGAAACTCCTTGATATCCCAGAAAAACGTATATTGTACTTCACAAATAGCTGTAAACATCATATACAAAACATTTCAGTGACAAATATTGTCTCTTTGTTCTCTTCGTCTTCTGTCAATGAAATATACCTCAGTAATAGCTTTCTGGCACTTCAACGATTCATGATGAGAACTACAGAATAAAAGGATTTGGTTTAGTACATACATGTCAATAAAGTTCCTTATTTAATAAAAACATACTGCATGATTTTTTTCCTCTGTTTGTTCAGTGATCATATTCGTTTGTGTGCAATACAATGATACATAACTGCTAGTTCAGCTGTTAGAAGTGGTAAGAGAACCTAGAGTGTTATACCTTTCCAAAATTCCCATGATGAATGAAGAGAGGGAAAGAGAATCCTACATTGAACAATGACGTCAACATTATCAACTTTACTGACAAAACTTAACCAAGTATATGAAGTTTGAAATAGACGTACAGTTGTCAAGTGTCTCAACACAGTATGTGATGAGAGAATGCTGCAAGAACCAAGCACCACATGTTCAGGGGCTTTTGAATCGCGCAAATTCTCAGTCAGGATAAGAACACAACTAGAAATTAGAGAAGGCCAGCGCTTCAGCAATTTTGTTAGGGATCTTCCAGCATACCTGTATCAAACGAATTTAGAAAAATGGAAACATCATAACAGATTAAAGTAGGTCATTACTACATAACCACATAATCCTTCGATTAAAACTCAATTATGCAACGAGGTCAAGATCAACATCACGCAAACAGAGAATTATGATAACAAATCAATATCCACAACTGTGTGAACTTCATATTCCAAAATAGGGAGGAACAACAGAAGAGTGATAATGTATACAGATAAAATTAGTGGATTGCAAATGTTGAAGGCAATATTCGATTGAAATACATACTACAACATATAAGTAAATTGAGAGAGAGGGAAAGAGAGCTCACGAGCGAACAGTTTCATAATTGTGTAGTGAGAGATCTAGGAGATCATTCACCATAGTAACCATGAGGCTAGAGGGAGACACGTCTGCATTTGTACGGTATCTCTGGTATGATGATTGTGCACATCTCCACGTATTATGCAAGTGTGCTTTATCGACAAGTGCCCATCTAGGCCTACCAGAAGCACAAAGTTTGATTTAGAATCACAGTCCATGTAATAGAATCCGATGACACAAGATAGGGCAGACCTACCTCTTTTTGCCTTGAGCATGAAATGGAACAATAAAGTTGCATGGAGGCTCAATGATGGCAGCAGATTCCAATTTCCAAGCTTGAACATGACTTGACCATTCATCATATTCCAAGCTACCTACAGCAGTACACTTTCACATAAACAGTCAAAACTTTAAACGTAAGTTTGAAGTATGGCTGTCATACCATAGTTTGCCAAAGCATCAATCAAGCGTACTACAAGTGCTAGGAGAATACTATCATCAGTTCTGTCCTTCAATAAGTACCTGTGAAAAGAAGTGTGATGCTGAGACTAATTAAACTTGCAAATACTGGGAGCAAATAAGATTAAAATATATTATTAAGAAATTCTGGATGGGGTACAAATAAATGATACCTGCAAGCTAAGTGCACAACTTCTGCAGCCTTTTCACGCATTTCAGAGCTGCCAATTGTGCTACCAGAGGATCCTGCAATAAAGAAACTGGGCTCTACTACCTTGGACCTCCCATCTTTATATGATGGACGCATTTCAGGTAAGCATGACATCACTCCCTGCAATGCAGAATGAATGCGCAATAGTGTTACTTTTAGGTGCTCCTTCTCATCTCCTGCCAAAGAACAAAACAACTAAATATCAAGAGAACACTTACACAAACAAACTGAATGAGATAAACACGCAAACAATTTTATTATTAACATAGTTTGGCCTGATCAGCTTCCTGTCAAGGCCAATCAGCATGCAGACTTTAAAATACTAACATACATACTTATTCTTTCATACAAAAACTCATGTAGGGCTTGTTTACCTCTAGTGTATTTTAGGGGATGGGAGGGGATTATCCCGAATCCCGAAAAATCCCCACTAGTCCGTTTACTTCTAGTGTATTTTAAGGGATGGGAGGGGATAATCCCCAAATATCCCCCACCAACCACCTCATTTTTGCCTAACACAAAAACTCTAGTCCATGCTAGTGTATTGTAGGGGAAGAGTATTTGTGGGGATTTGTGGGGATTGGGTGTTCACCAAATCCCCACTATTCCCATCCCCTAAAATACACTAGAGGTAAACAAGGCCGTAGTAATTAGTAATCTCTACATATACAACCAAATCGATAAAACTACACAGGATTTTCTGGTCAGGACTAGAATATACCTTTGTCAGAATGACCTTTCATCTGGCAAATAGTCAAAAGATCTTCCAAAGCCGACTGAAAATGAAAGTCTAACAACTCATTGGCAAAAGATAATTCATCTTGACTGGGATCATGCCATTTCGGAGGAAACTTAAGCATTTCAGCCTCCGTGTCCTGCTGAGCTTTTGAGCAACCCCATGGTTCAATAATATTAGCAATAGAATGACAAGAAAATGGCCTGCAAAACCACATAACTGTTTATTGGCAACATCTAGTAAATATCAAATGAAGAAACCAGCAAAGTATACAAATGCTAAACATACTTATACTGATCTAGTGGATAATACGAAATCAGGTTCCCAAGCACACTGCGAAGGAGATGATCACCAGCTCCGTTGACCTAGTTACACCAAAGGAAAAGGAAATTCATGATTTTAAATGTAATATATAAGCTATACTATCAATCCAAATGCATGAAAATAGAGGGGGTATAGAACCTTAAATGAAGGGGCCTGGAATGCAGACATAATTACATGCTTCAATTCTTCTCTATAGTTGAGTAAGGCGGGACCAGCATAACTGATGGATATAGCCAAAACCCTCAGATAGTAGTCCAGTGCTGTTTCCAGAGCAGGAGAAAGTGTAGCCTGCATGGGCATCCAACTCAGCTGGTGTGTGAATCGTGTGATGCATGTAAGAGCTCAAGCAAAAAATATTTTCGGTTTTGAACAAACCTTAGTAGCCATATTGTGAGGAACTGCATCTCCAACATAACCGGTTGTTGGAGTGCCTTCGAAGGTGGACATGATAGTCATTAAGATAGGCTTTACAAGGTAGACTGAAGCCTCTTCAGGATATGAATGAACGCAGGCACAACAAAGAAGCCCAACTTCTGAAGTAGCACCAGGAAGGATATTTGCATTGACAAACTTGGCGATTTTCTTCAGGCACTGCCAATTGCAAAGGGGAAACATGAGCATGACAGAAAATCTGCATGTTTAAGCTTTTCAGGACAGTTAAACTACAGCTCAATACCTGATTAAATAAGGCTTTTGATAACTTCCCCAAAAGTATTTCTAACATGCAAAAATAGTGAGGGCTGTCCTCAACGAGAAAAGTTCCTGACATGATTGAGGCCTGGTAACCCTCAGAACTGCCACATCCAAATGATAAAAATGTCATATCCCCTGTTCAGGATAGCGAATTCAGTAGTAATGGTAATTCAATTACAAGAGCTGGCAATCACAGCTTACATGGGACTACTTGATTCCAAATTCTGAAGCACAGAAAACAGCCGAGAGAAGAATTCATCTAGCCAGTCTGACAGAGAGGAAGATTGGAGGAAAGCAGGCACATCATCACTTTCACCAACTGTAGCCAGCTATAAGCACCGAACGATGGTTAGCTAAACGTTACACACCATTATCATGGGACAACTATTGCAAAGACAATGTAAACAATAGATACTCACATTCGAAAATATGGAACCAATTAATTGCATCGTCGCTATAGTTTTAGGCGGATCGTTGGCATCCATACCAAGCAATGCATTTGAAAGGGAAGTGACGATAAGGTCATTGAGTGTATCAACGGTGCTACTATCATCAGATTGAGCTGAACACAGAGAACTTAGAAGAATTGTACGTCCAGAAAATGCGACAGATGTGACCACATTTTTTAACTGGTGGGTGGCAGTAGTCTGTCAGAAAAATGAAGACAGTTAGCTTGCTTTCGAGTTAACTGAAAACTATACAGGTTGTAGGGCTTTTGTAAGTTCCAATGACATCCAAGCTCTATAAATAATATGTATGCCGCATATATATCCTTACTGTTTCTAAGGCTAACTGGAAGTTTGTTGCAACAAACGGAAGCACCAAGGATGGCTCAACATAAGACAGGACTGAAGTTGCAATTGATACTGTTTCAGCAAGAGAATCATCCTTGCTATACTGGCCACGGTCCAGTAATTTCATGACTACTTTGATAAAAACAACCCTTTCTTCCTTTCCCAAACAAAACTGTTCATGATTCTCATCGATTGTGCAACTGCATGCAAATATTACATCAGATAAAAATGCAATTAATAAATGATGATTGTGTAAAGCTGAGGCCCGAGATAAGATTGATCCCTTACAATTGTTCATGTTGAAGGCGTCTTTCAAAGTAAAAAACAAGATACCGAAGAAAACGCTCCAACGAGTAGGTCCAACGACCCCCATTTGATGGATGATAGAACCTAAAAGCCAGAAAGACACAAGTTAATCACAATAAGAAGCCAGTGTAACAAGCAAAAAAGAATACTAAATTCAGAAGACAAACTGTTCTAGAAAATTTATGAGCTTCTCAAAATGCTCCAGTGCCAGACTTTTAGGCTTCAAAAGGTACACCTGGAAAAAAAAAAAGAGTGATATGTTGCTTTGGATAAACAATGAAACAAGTTCTAATGTTTACAAATATCATACTGTAGCATATATATGTTTCATTTGTTGGAGTTAGCTATGTGGGAAGGTGTTCTCTGTATGCTGCATAAGCTACTCTTTCTTGTATTACATAGTGCCATATATATAGGATACAAGGTTGGTCACTACAGACCTTCTACAAGTTTCTACAGCTAGGTTTCTACAGCTAGCCTTCTAGAGTTTTCTACTGTTAACCAGGATGACAAAGCTCTACAGCCTTCTATAGCTCTCTACTCTAGCTTACTGCCTAAGGCTATGTAAGAATAGTACTACTAGAACATACTAGATATATCCTAAGCAAGGATTACTCTCACAATTCTCCCCCTAATCCTTGCTCTTCAAGCTTGACTTGATCTGGACCATCCCAATTCGAGCACGCAGCTCCTGAAACTTCACTCGCCCCAAAGATTTTGTTAAAATATCAGCGAGCTGATCTGATGTACTGATGAAGCTGGTGCTGATGCTTCCGTCTTCCAAGCAGTTTCTGATGTAGTGATACCGAATATCGATATGTTTGCTGCGCTCGTGGAAGACTGGGTTTTTGGCTAACGCTATGGCAGACTTGTTGTCCACCTTTAGCTCAACGGTTTCAGCTTTTCTTCCTTGAAGTTCTCCAAGTAGTCGAGCCAGCCAAATTCCTTGATTTGCTGCAGTTGTGGCTGCTACATATTCTGCTTCACAGGAAGACTGAGCAACCACCCTCTGCTTGAGAGATTGCCAACTTACCAAGCAGTTACCGAGGAAGAACAGTGTGCCACTTGTGCTCTTCCTGGTGTCAATGTCGCCAGCGAGGTCACTATCACTATAACCAATCAGACGTACCTCCTTTGTCTTCCGCCTGTAGTGAAGACCATAGTTGATCGTGCCAGCGACGTAGCGTAGGATTCTCTTCACAGCCATCATGTGCTCCTCCGTGGGTCGTTCCATGAATCGACTGGCGAACCCAACAGCAAAGGCCAGGTCTGGCCTGGTATGGACGAGATAGCGGAGGCTGCCAACGATCCGCCGGTACTTTGTAGCGTCCACCTCTTCTGCTGTACTTTCACGACTCAGCCTCAGCCGCTCCTCCATTGGAGTGTGTGCAGAATTGCAACCCTCCATTCCTCCCAGCTGAAGGATGCGCGAGGCATAGTGTGCCTGACATAGGCTTATGCCATCGGCGTGCTGTTGGACTTCGATCCCAAGATAGAAAGACAATAATCCAAGGTCGCTCATCTCGAATTTTGTCTTCATCTCGTCCTTGAAGCTCTCCACTGCTCCCTTGGATGAACCTGTGATGATCAGATCATCCACATATACTCCAATGAGCAGGATTACCTCGCTGGTGGTGCGCCGATATATTGCATGCTCGTGCTCGCTCTGTTTGAAGCCCATTTCTTTGAGCGTGCAATCAAGCTTCGCGTTCCATGCTCGCGGTGCCTGTCGCAGGCCATAGAGGGCCTTGCGTAGCCGCAGTACCTTTCCTTCTTCTCCTTGGATGACGAAACCGGGTGGCTGCTTGACATAAACTTCCTCCTTCAGTTCTCCATTGAGAAAAGCTGATTTTACGTCCATGTGGTGGACGGGCCACCCCTCCTGGGCAGCCAGAGCAAGTAGCAGCCGGATCGACTCCATGCGAGCCACGGGAGCAAAGACTTCATCAAAGTCTACGCCGGCTTGCTGAACGAAGCCTCGAGCGACCAGCCGTGCTTTGTGCTTGATTACCTCGCCAGCTTCATTTTTCTTCAACTTATAGACCCACTTGAGGCTTATTGGTTGATGCCCGTGGGGTAGATCCACGAGCTCCCATGTCTTGTTCCGCTCCACAGCTTCAATTTCCTCGCGCATGGCTGCTTGCCATGCCTTGTCACGCTCAGCTTCTGCAAATGAGCACGGCTCCCCCATGCTGGCCAAGTGCAGCTCAGATTCGAGGTTGCGCGGTGCGAGTCCAGGCACTGGTTCTTCTCCTCCAACCAGATCCTCGACCATGCGATAGCGGACTGGTGAGTCGCCATGTGCAGCGTCAAGTCGATCAGTATCATCTCCTGGTGGCGAAACAAATTCTGGAGTTGCTGGGGTTGTAGCACTTGTTGCTGGAGCAGATGGAGGCGATGGTTGTGGGCTGGCTGAGGCACCTTGAGCCCCATGTCTCGACGACCTAGGTCCATCTTCTCCTGAACTGGACACCTGGCTGGGCTCCCTGATGATGTACTCAATGTCAAAGTGGCTGCCGGGGAATCCGCTGCCTTCTGCTGCCCAATCCCAGCCACGTTCTTCATCAAAGATAACGTCACGGGCGATGCGGACACGCCTTGTTGCCGGGTCTAGCAGCCTGTAAGCCTTTACTCCTTCCTCGTAGCCGATGAAGACAGCGGGAGAGCTGCGGTCATCAAGCTTGCGTAGGTTCCCCTGTTCCTTGACATACGCCAAGCACCCAAAGGTCCGAAGGTAGTGCACAGCCGGCTTGCGGCCATGCCATGCCTCATAAGGCGTCTTTCCGGTGAGGGACTTGGTGGGAGCTCGGTTCAGTAGGAAAACCGCAGTGCTCACTGCCTCCCCCCAAAATTCTGCCGGCATACTCCTCTGTTTCAGCAGAGCACGCGCCATTGCCACCACCGTCTGGTTCCGCCGCTCGACGACTCCATTCTGCTGCGGTGCGTACGGAGCAGAAAAGTGGCGCTGGATTCCTTCATCAGCGCAGTAAGCGGCAAACTCCGTCGAGGTGAACTCGCCGCCGTTGTCGGTGCGGAATACCCGCAGCTTGCGTCCGCTTTGAGCTTCTGCTGCTGCCTGAACTCTTTTTATGGCATCCGATGCATTATTCTTGGCTGCCAGGAGCATCACCCACATGTAGCGAGTGGCATCATCCACCAACAGCAAGAAATAGCGCCGGCCTCCGGGTGTGGCAGGTGATATAGGACCACATAAGTCTCCATGGACAAGCTCAAGTAGTTCTTGTGCACGGTACCTTGCTTGCCGAGGGAATGCGCTCCGGCGATGCTTGGTGATGACGCACGTGTCGCAGAACTGCTGCACATGCTCCAGTCGTGGCAGCCCACGTGCCATGTCGAGGCGTCCCATCTTCTCCAATGCATCAAAGTTGAGATGCCCAAATCGCTCATGCCAGCGCCAAGCAACATCATCGCGGCGGGCAGAGAGACAAATTGGTCGGGCAACCTCAAGATGGAGGAGGTAGAGGCGATTCCGGCCACGCCGGACCCGAACAAGGAGTCGACCTTGCTTGTCCCATATGCGAAGGACACCTCTCCTGATCAGCACGCTTGCGTCGCCCTCGTCAAGCTGTCCAATGCTGATAATCGAGTTCTTCAGACGTGGGATGTAGTAGACGCCGCTGAGAGCCTTGTGTTCACCATTTTTGCCAGCGAAGAGGATGGTGCCGATGCCCTTGATTTCGACAACCGAGCCATCGCCGAATTTGACGGTGCCGGTGACCGTTTTGTCAATTTCAGCGAAGACGTTGCTGCAGCCCGTCATGTGATTTGTGGCACCAGTGTCGAGGTACCAGCCCTCAATTCGCTCCTCGTCGCTGCTCGTCGCAAGGTAGGCTTTTGCCTTCGGTTCGTCGATGTGAAGTGGGCCATGCTGTGGAGGTGTAGCGGTGTTGTCCTTCACCACTATGGCTGGGGCTGGAGCGACACTTTGCTGCACAACCTTGGCTGGGGCTGGAGCGTCGCTTTTCTGCACCTTCATGGCTGGGGCAGGAGCTTCGCTTTGCTGCACCGTCATGGCTGGGACTGGAGTGTCACAGACCTGCGCCATAAGGAGAGCAGGCTCTTCATCATCTTCTTCTGCTTGGGCCAAGTATGCCCTGTTCCCATTTTTCCTAGGCTGCCAGCAGTCCTTGGCCCAGTGACCGCGACGGCCACAGTTGCGGCATGTGTCATTGCGCGGGCTGTCCCTAGCTGCTGCATGATCGCTGCCACCTTCTCCACCATTCTTACGTGGTGGCCGTCGTCGTCGCTGTGCGCTTCCACGCGCAGGCCTGGAGGAGCTGCCACCTTGGCGCTCCTTCATCTTTTGTTGCCACTGCTCCTCGGTGAGCAGAAGCTTTCCCTGCTCACGCAGCGGCTCCGGCGACTCGAGCCGGTCCTCTGCTGCCTTCAGCCGACCGGTGACCTCCTCCAACGACATATCAGAAGTGTCAAGGAGGGTCTCGATTGCAAGGGCTATCTGCGACAGCCTAGGCGGCACAACTCGCAGGAATTTCTCGACGACTTGAGTTTCGTCGATAGGTGCTCCGAGCGTGGCGAGGCTTGTGACGAGGTTGGTGAGGCGCAGCGCGAAATCGTCAACGGACTCCCCGTCGCGGAACGAGATCATCTCAAATTCCTTCTTCAGCTGCTGCACCTTGCCCTTCCGCACGCGGTCTGAACCAACACGCATGGCTCGGATCGCCTCCCACGCCTCTTTCGCTGTCCGCTTGACAGCGAGGCCGGGCACCATTTCTGGTGGCACAGCTTGTAGGATGGCCTCCAGCGCCATTCGATCTTCTTGGAAATCATCGGCGCCGAGCTCGATTGCATCCCAGATGCCCCGAGCCTGCAGCTTCACCTTCATGAGGAGGCTCCATTCGGTGTAGTTCGTCCGCGTCAACGTCGGGTAATTGCCGCCGCCAACTTCCTTCACGACACGCTCGGCAACGACCTCGCGCCTTCCAGCGTCACGGTGGCGCGGTCGTCTCGGTGGTGGTGAAGGGGAATGACGCCGCTGCTGCTGAGACGGACTGCGGGCAGCACCCTGCTGAACCTGAGCAGACATCTCTCAGGATCCTCTCCTCACTGGGCTGATCCTCTCCTAACTGTGGCTGAACCTCTCCTACCTTGGCTCTGATACCAAATGTTGGAGTTAGCTATGTGGGAAGGTGTTCTCTGTATGCTGCATAAGCTACTCTTTCTTGTATTACATAGTGCCATATATATAGGATACAAGGTTGGTCACTACAGACCTTCTACAAGTTTCTACAGCTAGGTTTCTACAGCTAGCCTTCTAGAGTTTTCTACTGTTAACCAGGATGACAAAGCTCTACAGCCTTCTATAGCTCTCTACTCTAGCTTACTGCCTAAGGCTATGTAAGAATAGTACTACTAGAACATACTAGATATATCCTAAGCAAGGATTACTCTCACATCATTTGCCAAGTTTGTTTCACATGAGCTAAATCATCAAGAGAAGTAATAACTTCATCAGCAGAATACAAACCACACTAGCGACTGAGCAGGTGACTAATATCATACTCCCTCCGTTTAAATCTGCTTCATTGCCTTGGCTGTGTCAGGTTGATGCAGGCATATACAACTTTTTGTAATTTTTTGAACAGTTTTCTTATAACTTTGCATACCCACACTTGAAATTCTAGGTCCAACAGTCCTCATTACTAGTAAATATTGTATTTCAAACATATAAAAAGCCCGAAAGGATAAAGTAACTTACAACAGACTTTGCAATTGCCTTGGAAGGTGATCGTGTCTTAGTGGAAAATAAAAATCTTGTGTTGCTAGGCACCTCCACTGGAAAAGGGTATGACCCATTCCCACCTGATATAGGAACCTAGCCACCGAAACAGAAATATATCAATGATTGTGCTGGAAATATTTAATATTTCTTGCATGGATTTATTTACCATAAATAGTACTTCAACATAAGACGAGCTCAATTTAATGAGATAACATAAGACGAGCTTTTGTACTGTACCAATGGTCAGAAGACATGCCAATTGCAAAATATAAATGAAAGTATAACAGCTTCATTTCAGTTAGCAAATATTCCAATCCTTTAAAAAAAAATATTCCAATCCTTAAGAGAACTTGAAAGGTAGAAAATAGAGTTGTCCAGCAAGACACGTCAGATGAAACACAGAACTCTTCAACGGTTAGTGTTGAGTATAATGTTCATCAAGCTGCCTGGCTCCTCCAAATCGACCGCCTGAATGCTACAAACATTGCCAGACAAGTATTCATGCAAAAAAAATTAAACGCTTCAATGTGTTCAGGGACTCTTCATGCATGTTGTCCAATGATGGTACCCACAGCAGTGCAACCACCTTTTTTTTTATGTGCCAATAGCATGGCCGTTGTTGCAGGAACTTCCTACGGCTGTTCTTCATGAAAACTATTAATAACTGCTTTGTGGCTACAAAAACAGCAAGATGCAAAGATTCTGAACCACATCAGGCCTAATGTTAGATCCTGGAAACATCCTTTTTAGGAGCGTGATTACTTTGAAATCCTTTGGAGTTAAGAAAAGCCTAAAGCTCTCCTTGTCTAGTTTCTTTTTTCCCTACTGTGCATAGCTTTTTGTACATCTCATCTACCTTGCCTTGTAAATATGTTTTCTATATTAATAGAACACATACAGTCGGGATCTCCCCGACAGTCTCCTCACCAGGAAAAAAAAAGTACCTAAAAATTCAAGCTGAAAGCTAGATATACCTCAAACATGTTCAAGTATCTTGTAAACAACAGCGGCAGGAACTTCTCCCATTCAACAGATTTGGAATTTTTTATACAACGTGATATGATCGAAGCCCATTGGATATCCCAGAAGTTACAATTTGTGACAGAGTCCCAAATGGCGAGACATTGTGCAATCCAATCCCTACAAATCAGTGCCAAAGTTAATTAAAACAATGTTCAGCAACATAAGAGAGAGACAACCTCATTGCTCAAAGGTTCCCTGCATGTCAATTACATCGTAAAGTGATCCTGGTTCCTTGAGTTTGCAGGAATAAGCAGCCTGAGAAATCCAACACCTTCAAATGCTGAGTTATGCCATGGATTCTCCAGCAAGGGCCTGTGGTTCCAATAGAGTATCAGGTAAGGCAGTTTGATTTCAGTAGAACATTGCCAAGCATAAATTTCCAGTTGTGGTAGTAAGATAAATCAATGCACTTTGTGATGATTTTTCAAACAAAAATACCAACAATATTCAATATAGGAAAAAGATAACAGTACTATAATAGAAAAATATTGATAATAAGTTAATAACAGCACAAGATAAAAAATAGTGAAAATACAAACACAAGTGTTCAGCTGCTTGTTTGGATACTCTCTACTGGGCTATGGAAAAGAAACACCAGGAATTACATCATACTCCCTCCGTTTTTTAATCTAAGATGTTTTAGGTGTTGTACATGTTGTCTAGATACACACTAAAGTGAGTGAACATGCACACTAAAACATGTCTACATACATTTGTGTATGTATGAATGAGGACAAATGCTAAAACATCTTATATTAAAAAAACGGAGGAAGTAGGTCCTAAACTAGCACAACCATAACACTTAAGCCCCTAACCTTGCACAAGTATAGGTCCATAAAGTTGCATTGTGATTTTGCAGGTACCAAACTTCATGGGCCTGACACTTGTCCCTAAACATGCATTGTGATTATCTAGTTTCCCTCCCTTCTCACTTTCACGAGATACTAAGCCAACGAATCAAAATAAACATAAAAGCAGCATGGCATAAAATAAACAGCAGTATGCGGGGAAGCGATAAACACTGGTGCTGAGTATGCCAAACAGAAACTGCAAACCTGAATTCCAACCAAATCTCAGCAGCCGCACCTTCAGGAAAGAAAGCCCTAGAGGCACGCACCAAGGCGGTGACGGTTTCAAAGTGTTGTTGTCTTACTTTCCAGCCCTCAGGGCCCATGTTTCTGAAACAAGCACGGCACTCACTCTGTTATTTTCTGTACTTGTTTCAACACGAGAAAATCCGTGTCCTCAGAATTTTACCTCTTGAAATGGGTTCTTGTCAATGTCTCGTAAAGCGGCCTCCATTGCACATCAAGTGAAAGGCTCTTCGCGTGCTTTTTCAAAAGCCTGACAAGCAAACCTCCCCATTTTATCTGGTTACCAGTCATTTACAAAGCAGAGCGTGGATGTCACCAAATAGCAAAAGAAGGTTACCATACATAGACAAGTCATTAATTGCAGGCCGTTACCTGAACAACGAACTTGTCCTGCGACGCGTGAAATATTCCAAATCCAAGCTCCACAAGAGCATGTATATCCTCAGGAGCAACATCACTCTTTGCCTTGATAAATCTAAATCATAGCAAAATCGAACATCGATGTTAGTTACATTCTTATAAACTGTATTCCTGCTATTTACAAGATCTAATTGCATTTCTACTATGCCACAACAAAAAAAACAAGCTGTATCCTTCCTAGTATAGCCTCACTTCAATGAACAACGCAAACAGTAGTGTACAATCTGGTTTCACGTGTACCACATTTTATAGTATTTACTATTCTGAGGCTCCACTGGTAGCTCTCGTGTCATCCTAGTTTATGAGCAACAGTTGGGTCTTAATTTGTGCGGCTAGGATTATTAATTAGGGATGAAGTGTGTCGTGAAGAATCACGGTAGTATACAAGTTTATAGGAAACACTCTGTCTATAGGCCTTAAGCAGAGCAATCAAACGCTAACGTAGTAACGTAAGCATATACAAGTACATGAGCCATCAATCCGAATCAAGTGTGTGCATGTACCTAATCGACTTTTTTCACATTAAGGCTTGTCATAATATCCTTACGAAGCTAGACGAGCAAATCAATTGGTCCCGATCCAATCCCTAGTCACATATGAATACATGTACTACAAGGCGTGATAATCCAATTAGAGCCACCGTGCTATTCTAAGTTTTACGAATTATAAATTAATGATCCACGGTGAGAAGCTCCTCTCCAGATAACACTATATAGAAGAAGGCTCGTCCAATAACTCAGCTATACACCATCAGCCAGCACAGATGAGCTAACTCTAACTGATTGCTTCCCCACTGCCACTAGTTCGCCGATCCCTAACCGGACCACTCAGCAGCTCCACACCAGGGCCGAGGGGGGGCCTTTCCTGCGAAGGCGGCTGGAGGTACCGTGCATCCACGGAAATGGAGCCCCCCGGCCGACCAGAACCTCTCCGGATTGATTCTACACAAAACCCTCAAACACGCCCAAGTGTACGGAAAATCGAATCGAATCGAATCGAATCGCGTGGAGTGGAATCGGCGGTTTGGTAGGGAGGAAAAGGGTTTTGGGGGCGAAATAATTACAGGTCGAAGACGGAGATCCACTTGAGCGTGGCGTAGGCGGCGGAGTCGTCGTCGTCAGGGCCGCCGCGGGGGGCGCCGCCTCCCCAGGCGTCTTGCGCCGCCCGCACCGCGCCGGCGAACGCGGCGGGCTCGGCCCGCGCGGCCTCGGCCACCGGCGGCGGCAGCCAGGCGTTGTAGAGGTGCATCTTGCGCGTGCTGGTGGAGGTGGGTGGGTGGGAAGTGGGAAATGGTTTCTGGTTGGGGTTTAACCCGGCGAGTAGATATGGGCGGCGTCCTTCCTTCCTTTCTTCGCCTCCAAGACGATGACCAAGGAGGACGACGACCACCACTGCTCTGCTCCTCCTCCTCCAAGCCAGGCAGGTACAGTTTGTTATCAGTGACGCACCCTGCCTTTCGGCGTGCTTCCTTCCTGGACGCGGCCTACGGTGGACTTTCCAGTTTGTGTTTTTTTCTCTCTATATTTTTCTCTACATACATGTCTTTTGGATTCTAGGGTTCCACTTCAAACTGCAATAGTAATAATGCTTATGATATGATTAGACCGGCCACATTGTGGTATCGATGCCATTCTCCCGAGTTGATTGATGCTTTGATGAGCTATGAGATGAACTGAGAAGTTGTTTCGCTTTTATATGTCTGCCACTAGGAGGAATCGGTTCGCTACACCGTGTCGAATCGATTCTCCTTAACTTTATTCACTAAACCGTGTTGAGATTGTGGTTTGTGCTCACTCTCGTCGACTCGTTATCCTTAATCGTGATCATGATGCGGTGGTCGTGGATGTCGCTCTTGGTTGGACGATGAAAGGATTTCTTCATGTAAATTACGCAATCGAATAGATCTCAATCATGCAAGATAACTCACGGGACCATGCATTGTATTGAAGATAAAGAGAGATATACCGCCATAAATCTATCTATTATTATGGATGCGTAGCTTGGAGCACGGTAAGGTTGATGATGAAGACTCCGATAGTGGATTCCTTCTCAGACAGGGTAGAGGGACATGTCTCAATAAAACTCTGCTCCAAACAATTTCATGTATAAGACAAGATATGCGGGTAGGGCTCACATCCTCCTTGACCAAGCCAACCTCCAATGAGTTATCAGTGACATAGTCTTCCTTTGACCGCTTCCTGGACTCGGTGTACGGCAGGCTCTCAAGTGGTTTTGCTTTCCTATATTTATTTTGACTTTTGCTTTTAGTGATCCACTTCAAACTACAATAATGCATATGATTATATGATTAGACCAGCCACAACGTGGTATGGATGCTATGTTCCCTAGTTAATTGATGCTCTGAGGATCTATAAGCCAAACCAACAAGTTGGTTCGCTTTTTATGTCTGCCACCAGGAATAGATTCACTAAACCACGTTGAATCGGTTCTCCTTGACGGTTCTCCTTGATTTTATTCTCTACAACATGTTGAACTGGTTTGTACTCAAACTCGCTGACTCGTTCTTCTTATTAGTGACGAGCCTGCCTTTGGCCTGTTTCCTTCCTGGACGCGGTCTACGGTGGATCGAGTGTGAGAGAGAGCCATGTATCTTCTATTATGGCCTTAAGGGGAACTATTCACACGTCGTCATTGAGAGAACAAGAATGATGATGAAGACTCTGACAATGCTCCCCCCTCGGCCGAGTATCAACACGGGCCTCAACAAAACTCTTTTCAAACTGTCTCACGTCGAAGACAAAGATATATGCATTGAGAGACGTGGGCGAGGGCAACATGGGCCATACACGAGTAGGGTCACACCCCTTGAACCCGAGCTTAGCTATGTTACCCTTGCGCATAATCTATGACGTTTGGTGCATGAATCATCATCCGCTTTTGCCCCAGTGGACATTGCGCAGTGGACATGTCCACTGGCGTGGTGTTGCTTGCGCCCAAACCTTGAGGTCTCGCAGATCCGACGGCGAAGAGGAATGACTTGGTTGCGTATCCGGTGTTCTATCTAAGGGCCCATTTGCAAAGTTCGAGGACTTGGTTGTAATGTTCTCTCTTTTGGGGGTCCTCTATATAATTGTGCATGTATGTGTTTCCCACGTGCTACTTGCCCAGTCGCCGCCGCCGCCGAGGGAGAATGAAGGAGGAGGGATACAGGCAGGCAGGCAGGCACGACCAACCACTACCATTCCCACGACCACCGGCCTCCTCCTCCTCCTCCGACCACCCAGGCTCGACCCCATGGCGGCTGCGGCGGCCCAGCTCCGCGGATCTACGACGGCGCCGGGTACCCGGAGGTGGCCGGCCCCCTCCGGCGCCGCGCTCCTCCGCCTCGCCAGCCTCCCCGCACCGTCGCTCCTCCGCCACCGAGGTGGCCTCTCCGCTGGTGTCCCCACGAAGGTGCGTTCTCGCTCTCTTCGCTGCCCTCGTCGCCGGCACATGCTGGATCCACGACTGCAGGAGGCCGTGATGCGCACCTAGATTCTCAATGTTACGAGTACAGAAGACCCCGCGGATTCCCGGAGGGTGTTGGGCTCAGCGAATCGGGTGGGGATTCTTCTCCTCCAGAAATCGGGTGGGTGGGCGCCAAGAGTTGGGTGGTGTCCGTTCTCTTCGAAAATGGCTAGCTGGTAGAAATCGGTAGAATTGCGAATGCCCATTATTTGACACGAATTTCAGAAACGCGAGTGTTTCTGGATGGATTTTGTTCTAGTTACCTGTTTTTGCGTACTTGGGTGGATTTATTATTAGTGAGTAGAGCATACCAAGTGGATTTGGATCAGGGGTACAGGCTTCAGATGGAAGGCTCTGTGCGGTGGTTGCGCCGCCGTCGCACATGATGTGTTTCTCTCAGTGGGTGTGCAGGCCGGCGGTACCGCGGGTTTCCCCACCGTGGTCCGGCTGCGTGGGGTTGGAGAGGCTCGAGTGCTCCCGGCGAAAGCCTGACGGCACGACGTCCTTGGACGCCGTTCTCCCTCTTAGGGGGTCGTCTTGGAGCTCCTCGATTCTCCTCGGCCCTGGACCTCCTCTTCGGGTGAAGACCTGCCCCTATTTGTGCAGGGATGGACGATGGAGTCGATTTCGTCGCCTCCCCTCTTGAGGGCGTCGTCTTGAAGATGGTGGTTCCTTTGTGCTCTCCCGTGGGCTGGACTCACACAACATCGTGGCTGGCAGCGGCTGTCGATGTCTTGGGTGCTATGGTGGCGTTGCGAGCTGTGTGGCAACGATGCCGATGGTGAGCGGAGCCGAGTCGCGGCATGTCCTTCGCCAACAATCCGTGTTGCGTCCCGCTGTGAAGTTGTGAAGTCGGAGCTGCGTGTCGCGGGCGGGCAGGCTGGCAACGATGCCACTTTTTCTACAGTGGCCTCGCGGATTCTGTGCAAGGTGTGCATTTCTCTGGTGAAGCTCTTCGTCGAAGTCGGAGCTGCCTCTTCCTCGACGCTTTGGGTCGACTGTTTGGCATAGGCCGACATGGCTCCCGGCGTCGGCTGCGGCGAGGGCTTCGTGTTTGGTCGTCGAAGGTGAAGTCGAATCGCTTGCTCGGGGAGGAGTGACGACGATGACGCTCGGTGATGACCTCGATGACGCTTTTCTCCTCGGCGGCGTGTGGGTGTTTCTTGTAGGTAGCCAGGTCGGCCGGGTTTGCCTAATGTGGTGTTTCCATGACTACATTGGTGCAATTGTAACGATTTTCGGCCGGTTCCCCGCAAATGAACCGGTCAATTTCGACTCCTTCTTTATTAATGAATTAAGGCAAATCTTTTGCCTTTTTCCGTTAAAAAAAACAGTACCAAGGGGATTGAATTATCAGCAGCCCCACTTAATGAAACGATTTTGTTCAGGTGGTGAGGTTTTAGTTGGGGGCATGGGGCCGGGGACAGGAAGTGGTAGAGGATGATGTTACAGGCATTAATCTGTTCCATTTAGTTCTAAAAGGGATGCTGTTATGGAACGTATGTGTCTGAGGCATAAACAAGGTGATGGTCTTAAGCTGATGCGTTTTGCTTGATCCCTTCCCACAAAGATTGTCCGCCTGGTTCCACCTAGGCAGATATCATCATTTTGGTTGAGGGTTGAGGATTGAAGTCAAAGAAAAAAACAAAATGTCCACTCTTTTTTTTTAGATAAAAGGCTATAAAAAAACAAAATGTCCACTCTCACCGCCCTTCATGCTAAAGATATATCTTATGACATTCCATGTTTGTCATGGTCTTTGGATGGGCATATTTCTGACCAAAACTACATCTGGCTACACCCCATGAATTTTGTTCCGGTATTATTTTTCACTTCCCCTGTTCATTTGAGTGAATTACAATCTTCCTTTTCTAGATATGTTCCGGTCTTCAGAATTTGCTGCTAGTCTTTACTTTTGATTTCCAAATCTGCTACTTGTGGACCTTTTCCTTCTTTGACGGTGTAGCTTATGGCCTTGCAGCCGTTAACAGCAATGTGCATGAAGTCAAGATGTACTAGGGCTCCCATTGATCACGCTACTGCTCCTGAGCATACAGAGGATGAAATTCCCGAGCCAACCACTGTGGTGGCTCCTACCGAAGAGGCAGAGATAGACCAGGGAGCTGCTCCGCCACAGAAGAGTGCGATAATACATGACTTCTGCCTAGGGATCCCTTTTGGTAATGATGGCAACTTCCTTTCTAGCAAATTTTAATGTGATTCACAGCTCCATTGACAAGCTAATCATTACTTGCGTCTAAAAGCAAATCGGTTATTTTGGCTTAGCCCCTCAGTTGAATGTCTCCAAATTTCTTGTAATATGCAATCAAGTTTTTGTGAAAGCTGCTAAATGTTCCTATAGTATGCTGTCGTTATCTGATGTCTCATTTATCCGTTCTTGGCACATTCAGATTTGCTTGCACGCTGATTACAGTTTCTCTATTTCAGGCGGATTATTATTTTCCATGGGCCTTGTTGGGTTTCTGTTTTGGAGGAGTCCCGTGAGTCTGACTTTCGGTGTCGCACCTGGGCTCGCTATACTGGCACTTGCTGTGCTTAGTATGAAGGGCTGGAGGAGTGGCAAGTCCAGCTTGCCATTTATACTGGCACAAGCAGGTATTTTAATTTCATTACTTAACATCCTAATAAGTTCTGATTAATATTGACATTCCTAAAAATATTTGATGCTGGACCTGGTAATCAGCTACTATAAGCCAAACTGAAGTACCACATTGTGGAAAAAAACAGTACACGCTAATTATTTGTGCTTTCCTCATCATCTGCAGCCGTTGCTGGTGCTGTAGCATGGAAGCACTGCCAGGCGTACACCACAGTAAGTAACACAGCCGCTATGTTTTCAAAATAATCCGCCGCATCTGAATCTTATCCTGATCAACCCATTCTGTTTTGACAGACCAAGAAGCTGCTTCCCTGGGGCTTTTATGCCGCCCTCAGGTAGCCCTCCATTTTCTCTTGCTGATACCATTTTTCATCTTGCACTCTTATATATGCCGCCCCCCTGACAACTTCTCATGTCACCAGTGCCGCGATGATCTGCTTCTACTCGTACGTGCTGCTTGCCGGGGGGAACCCGCCGCCAAAGAAAAAGAAGGCAGCGGCCGCTCTATAAGTCGAGCCTTTAGTCGAACTGTGGCCGAGGTTGTACTCTAGTAAATGTACCGAGGGTGTGTGTGTTTTTGTTTATTCTTAGTCGTGGAATACTGTCAGTGTTGTAGCATAGTTCATCTCTGTTATCTTTGTTTTTACTTGATGGAGGACACAGACAGATCAATAGATTTTCCCTGGTTTACATGAACTTTGCATGTGGATATTGTGCTTATTTATACCTGAATAAAGATTTTCTGGTTTTGACAGTATTGTGTGTGCATGCGTGTGTACTGTGTACAGAGGCTGTTTTGTCAGTGAAAAAATTCGGGTTTATCCTAACCTTTTTTTTAGCATTTTTTTACATTTTGTGAAATGCTTGCAAAATTCATAAACCTGCCCTTCACACCTTTTAGGGCCTCTTTGATCCACATGGTTGAAAAAACACATGGGAGGAAAATCATAAGAATGCAATGTCATGTCCTATTCGATTCTTACGTGATTTGGTATGCACCAAGTTTTTTGATTCCTTCATAGGAAAACAAATTTATCTTACCAAATGGATTTAATTGGACGTTGGATTTCGTAGGAAATGTAGTGCGAAGGATTCCTTCGGAAAAGATCATATACGATCCAATACAACATATCAAAACACCACTAGGATTTGAATCATCTAAAATTAGGGTGGAAAACTTTTGACCGTACATGAACCTCAACGTGTATTCAGACCGTAAATAGGTATTCTCAATGTACGATGACCAAAGTGGGTTTCGTCGACAAGTTCGAGTACCATCGATGGATTTTACTCGTAAATACTTGCAGAAGAAAAAGAAACTTATATATCCAACAGTTCTTCTCCTTCCTGGCAAAGATGCCACGTCTTTCCTCCACGTGGAGGCAATCCATTGGCTCGCGACACGCCACCACCCTCCAGCCTGGCACGACCACCCTAAAGTCCACCGCCCCATGAGGTGAGGGTCGCCGGCGACGACATAACCAGCTCCGCCGTGTCCCCGTCCAGTGGTGAGGGCAGGCACGATGATCCGGCTGCAGACGTACGCCGCGTTCAGCCTGCTGGCGACGATGGCCGCCGTCTACCACGCTTCAGCACCCGTCGGGGCCAGTTCTACCCGGCGACGCCCACCTCGCCGCCTCCAAGCCCTGCCTCTGCTGCTCCTCAACGCGGGCCTCGTGGCCATGTGCGCCGCCTGGCAGCTCGCGCGCCGCGTCTTCCTCGGCCCGCTCCGGGAGGCCGAGGCCGAGCGGCTCAACAGCAGGCGTGGCGGGAGGCCGTCGAGGTGCTCTTCGCCGTCACCATCTTTCGCCACGACTTCTCCGTCGCCTTCCTCGCCGCCGTCGCCGCGCTGCTCCTCGTCAAGTCCATGCACTGGCTCGCCAGGAAGCGGGTCGAGTACATCGAGACCACGCCCTCCGTGCCCGCGCTCTCGCATGCCCGGATCGTCTCTTCATGGCGTTCCTTCTTGCCTGTGGATTGCCTCTTCCTCTGGAGCTCGCTCGGGTCGCTCATCAGGAAGCGGGAGGCATCCGTTGCAATCTTCTTTTCCTTTGAGTAAGTTATGAACATGCATCAAGTGATACTTTTAAGTAAAATGTGGTGCAAACTATGTGGTCTGAATTGTTTATTGTCTAAAGTGCAGGAAAGATTTACCAGCTATAGAATTTGTGTGTTGATTATTGTTCTTAAAACATGAGATAGGCCTTTTCAGATATGGTAACAGCCATATTGAGTATTTGACTACTCTTGTATTTACCACATCTTAAACTTCTATTATTCTGAATATCTGCAGATTATTCTTGATGTATTATTGTTAAAAATTGAGATTCGTAGTAGCTCACACATGTGTAAATCATGTTTCAGGTACATGATTCTAGCAACATCCACAATATCGACATTTGTGAAGTATGTATTCTATGTCAGCGACATGCTAATGGAAGGTCGATGGGAGAAAAAGGCGGTGTATACATTTTATTTGGAGCTTATCAGTGACCTTGTGCACTTGTCTTTATATATGCTCTTCTTCATAGCAATCTTCTTGTAAGTTGTTAGAAGGTGTCTGTTCCCTTAGTATACTGCAGTTTGAACATCAGCAGCTGATTTGCTATGCTGAAATCAGGAACTATGGAGTCCCACTGCACTTGATCCGTGAGCTCTATGAGACCTTCCGCAACTTCAGAGTCCGCATTTCAGATTATGTACGCTACAGGAAGATAACTTCCAACATGAATGAACGGTTTCCAGACGCTACAGTCGATGAACTCGATGCGTGAGTCATTTAATTCCATCGGCACTCTTTCAGTTTATTCAACGATGGAACATTTTTATGATTTAGATTCTTTATATGATTTCAGGAGCGACGCGACATGTATTATTTGCCGTGAAGAGATGACCACAGCAAAGAAGCTGCTTTGCGGGCACTTGTTCCATGTACATTGTCTTAGATCATGGCTAGAGCGCCAACATACTTGCCCCACATGTAGAGCTCCCATTATGCCCCCGGATAATGGGCATGCAGCATCACACGACAACATGGAGCTCAGCCTGCTAGTCAGCCTGGTGAACTTCTCTTTGTTAGTCTGATCACCAACTTAAACCATTTTTATCAGTTAGTACTAGGCTGTATGTCATTCCTGATTCAGTGTGAGGAACACAGTTGCAGGCTCTGGTACGTCAACTTCAGGAGGAGCACCAAGTGAGAACATGAATAACAGCCAAGCAAAACATGAGGCTGCTGCTTCAGCTGCTTCCTTATATGGCAGATCGTTTGCTTATCCTCCAGCAAGCACTTTGAATAGGTATTTTTTTTTCGAAATAGTTAAAAATGCAACTTTGCTTATGATTCTGCTATATATCCATTAGTTCCAATAACAGATGATGATTCTGTTTTTTTATTTATTAAATTTGAAACTTCCATAATTTATAGACATCTCAATGTGAGCTGTGATATTGCCAACTTGGAACATATCTGTGAACTTGTCTTTTTGTCATGAACAATTCGATTTACCTGTATGGTTCAGTATGCTGGATAAAAGTGGTTGAATTTGTTCTTTTTCCTTAATAAATGTATATGTATGCTCTTTGTCTTTGGGACAATTTCAGTTTTACCACTAAGCCTTGCATTCGTCTGGTTATACCATTTTTAATTGTTTCAGCACTGGTTGTCTTATTGACGTGTTGACCCGAATAGTGCAAAATGGCGAAAACAAGATGAACACACAACTGTTACAAAAAAAACTAAAGTTAAATTGTGCTCGTTTTACCTTTAAACACATTCTGTGTCAATGATATTGCATACAAGATTAAGCTAAGATTATTTATCTAGTTGTGGGCTTTGGTTTTTTTAGAGCTAGTTATTATGTGGCCTGCATAGAATCTACTAGGACTAGGTGGTTGGCCATTTTTTTAACTTAGCTTCATGAGATTTTTGGTCAATCTGACATCCCTACCTGATTTTTGGGTTAGTCACTGTATTTAACAATTTTGATTCATATTTTATTCAATCATCAGGCATTCAGGACCTGTACATGCTACACAAAGTGCTTCACAGTCAGGAGAAGCAAGTACTTCCACAGGCCAACCTTTAGAACCTCGGCCTTTTTATTCACATGGTCTAGGAGTAACAAGCCACAAGGACCCTGAAAATGCAATACAGAAGGCATATGAAAATGCTATCAGGAGCCAGATAGAGGTAATGAGCATCTTTTCTTAGAGCAATCTGCTTTAACCTTGATATCTGTATAGCAGTGCTGCATATGAAAATGCAGCAAGGAGGTATATAGATTATTTTCTGAATAACACATGAAAAGGCCAGGCGTCCCTTCTCCATTTTCTCGTAGAATCTTATGACAGACTTAATTTAAATTTGGAATTTTACATCGACGTCTACTATCATAAGCATTACTTTCACATTTGTTTTGGCAACTGTCCATATTTATTTGATATTCAGTCTGCACTTAGAGATATCTGATGTTTGCATAATTACATATAGTAAAAGATCCACACTTAGGCCATGTACAATGGTCGGCGCTAGCGTGAGGCGCTAGGATCAAATTCCCGGCCGATAGGCAGTTCAGGCTAATATTCCTAGCGTCTGTGTTACGTCGACGCAACACTAAGCGCCGGTCGCTTGGCCTTATTTTTTCTGTACCTGGTCTAGCGCGTAGGGTAACGAGCGCAGCAGGCGAGCAGTTTTTGCGCCCGTGATTAGCGTCCACCGTTGGGAGCATGGACACTTAGGAGATAATCCGATTTTGTGCTATTATTTTTCCCACCGTAAGCGCCCACATAAGCGCCGGGCGTTGTACATGCCCTTAGAGATATCTGATGTTTATGTTATCTATAGCTCCCATATATAAGTTAGTTAATAGCAGTTCTAACTGTCTTCATATAATAGTGTGCCATCAGAATGCATACCAATTAGTTCATTTCTTTTACTATTATTATGGTTATCCAGTTCCTTTACTATCTTGTCATATCCTTAATTTGTAAAGAATGACGTGCAACATTCCAGTATATGATATAACATTCGCTTGATGGGCAATCATATATCTATATTAGTAATTAAATAACTTTAGAGAGAAAACATAGTTTATCAGTTTCGAAGGTAGTCCTCTTCATTGCTGTGTGCATATAATCTGCAACAATCCTCAAGATATAAATGTTGGTTAGCGATAAGCACTAACAAATGTAGTGAAGTAACTTGATCATACTTAATGCTTGCTTGGTAAAATGGCATGGTGCGATGTTTATCTTTTCATGATGCTCTATGTACAGTGTACCAGCCAACATAACCCATGCCATTTTTTCTCCCAGGTGTTGGAACTGCAATTGCACATGATGCAGAAAAGGGCTACCACACTGGCAACTAACAATGACAGTGTTGAGCATGCCGGAAAATAAGTTGAATAGTAAATATGCGAATATAGCGTCTGGATCAGCAAATGATACAGATGGAGATTGTGCGATAACTGAGGATAAAGAAAAAGGGTATATATTGAGGTTGTGTAATACCTTCGGCGGAACTCTGACTGATGTCTTGTTCATTTCGGTAGGCTTTTGTTTATATGTTCTAGCAGGCTCTGTCGACATCAGATGTTCGATTGTTCTATCTGGTAACTGAACTTGTTGTCAAATCTGGACTATACCTTAGATATAAATGATTGTGAGAGTGACTAATTCCACAACATCCTTGAGACTAAGGGAATACATTTGTTCAGAAAGCAAGACAGGATTCTTTGACGTGCCATCGGAAATTCAGAATAGTACTTTGTTTGACTTTATGCTCAAGGATTGGGCCATTTTGGCTGCTGGAATAAAAATGTTACATTTGGACTGGTTGAGTCATACAATTATGCAAGTAAAATATTTTGGAACCAATTTCGTTCGAAATTCGTGAGCTTTACAACCTTAAGGCTTTCCCTCCGGCGAACTAACTCCGAAGTTTTGTTCAATCGTAGCACCGAAGTGTGTCCCAACCATTTGTAGTTCATCGAGAACTTTCTAGACATAGATAGCATTTTTTTAGATAAAGAGTATATATTAATATCGCGGAGATACAAATTACACCCAACCTCTGCAACAACGCAATAGCAACAACGTAATAGCCAAAGCCATTACGGATGCACACAGCCGAAAGACAATAAGAAGAAGAAATAAAAAGAAGAGTCCCGCTACAGAGTTACAGTCCTAGCAGCAGCCGCACAACCACCACCAAGATACCAACTGATGTCCAAATCTTCAAAAGCAACGCCTTCAAGAAGAACAGTGCCAGACACAACTAATTAAGGCCAGACCTTGGGTTTTCACCCTGAAGATAATAGTCCCCGCTCTCAAAGCAATGTCTTCAGCAAGAGCATTGCCAGGCACAACCAATTAAGGCCAGGCCTTGGATTTTCACCCTGAAAGGTAGGACTTTGAACTTCACCTGTGATGTTGCCCCACTAACATGCCGTTGCTCCGCCTCCTGCAACTCTAAGCAAGTTCCTCATCGCCGCAGAACCTCCAATCACCATTTGCTAGTCCTTTAATCTCAGCCTTCATGACATTTCCCGCATCTGACTACACCATGGATTATCCATGCTTAGTTGGTGGGAACGTTAGAGCGAGGCCCTATCTTAAGTAGTAGAGCATGTTCATTCCACAATGTCTCGCACTCCCTTTGCACTCAACCCAGTTTTGTGCATTTCGCATATCTGTTCCGGCATACTCATCATTCCCCTCCATTCCTAGTTCGCTCTCCAGCTCTACTGTTGGATGAACCTCAGAACAAATTATTTTTCTCATATATAAAGCGCAAAGGGATGTGTAGAGCTAGGTTTGTCGGGGGAATTTGTTGTTCAATGAAAATGCCAAGCCTGACTGGATTGATGAATCTTGTACTGAAGATTTTGGTGCTTCTTTCTAGCGAATGATGAATTAGTTCGATTTTTCACGAGTCATGATTCTAACACATGCGCACTCAATGTGGAATTATGGATGTCTGCCTTTCTCACATCTCGACGACGCCCTTCACTTGTCTATTTGTTTCCAGATATGTTTATGGATCTAAAACCATGGTTATTTGTTGCTACGTTTGAACGTTGCTGCAGCATTTCAAATTCACTGTTCGTCCTCTTCTCGCACCCTGGCAAATACTTCATTGTTTCATCTCTTTCATTTAGTTTTTCATTGCTACACAAGTTCAATCAACAGCAAAAAAAATTCTACCAGGTTACATAAACTACTTTCTGCCAGCTGAATTTGATTGCTTGATGCTATTTGTTTTACTACATCATCAACATATATGGCATCTAATTGGTATATTTTGAAGCTTCGTTTCAAGACGAATCTAGTGATACCAATTTAGTGTGTATACGGGCAAGAGAATTAGATTTTTGGGAAGCGTCACGCGCGACTGCTCGCCGCCTTCAGCACATGTCGTCTAGCAGCCGGCGGTGCGGAATATCGTCTCTGCAGACATTGTCTGTTTCGACGCGTCTTAACCAATGTCATCATCAACAAAAACACCACTTGTTTGTGGGCAGTGACCTTGTCTACATAGACGGCTAAAATGTTCGGGACGTGCGACGTATCTCAAACTACCGTTTTAATACTTTGGATGTGTTTGCGTATATACTATGTTCATATATATTGATATTACGTCTAGTATGTTTGAGCACCACATGCTAGTAGTTGCTTGTCATGTTAATATTTTATAATTAATCATGAGATTATTATAAGTTATTCAACACCCCTCTCTATTGGTGGCGTTGGTGGCTAAACCCTAGGCTGCGGAGTAGATTTGTAACAGCCCAAAGTTTGAGAACCTAAAAACCTGTGTAATTTTTCCACTTTTGTGTTCATTGCATCATAGCATCCATGCATCCATGTGTCTCACTTGGAACCTTTAACTTTGGTTAGGTAATTGTTGCTAGGGAATTGTTGTTGAGGCTAGGGAATTGTTGTGGTTTGGCACACCTAAAAACAAAATGCCTAACTCGTGTTACCCAAAATTTTCAAATCAATGAAGGCACTCAATTTTTCAAAACACAAATTACTTGGAGCTCTTATATTTGTCCAGGAAGTTCCAAAAGTTCCAAAATATAATTTTGGCAAACTATTTTGATTTGTAAAATAAAATAAATGGAGAGAAACTCAAAATTGCCTGTGAGCAATTCCTATTTTATTTTCCTACCAAATGAGGTTCAAATAATCTGGAAAAATTAGGGGAGCTTCAGAATAATATAAGGAGGCTACCCAAAAATTTGCAGTATTTTTGGAGCAGTGCAAGTGCCCCAATTAAATCCCTTTTGCTCACTGAATTTATCTCAAATAAAAGAAAAAGGGAGAAAAGGACTTGTTTGTGAGGGGAAACAAATGTGCAGGGGGTTTTATGAAATTGTAGCGTCTCCTTCCTGTAGCGACCGAGGAGCTCATGCTCGCACCGCACCCGCGAGCTCGCCGCTGCCTGCCGCCCGACGCGCCTCGCCTGGCCCATCTCTGCCTCCACCGCGAGGATAAGAAGAGCACCCCAGGAACCCTAACCCTAACCCTAGCCCGGCTCCCTCTCGCTCTCTTCTCTGTTCTTTCCGCGACCGAGACGCCGCCATGGCCGCCGAGCTTCGCGCCGCCGCTGTAGGCCTCCCCGAGGCAAGCCGAGGCCACCACGAGCTCCGCCAACCTCTCCTCTTCCTCCGCGATGAGTCACGCGAGCTGGGATGGATCACATCGGGTGAATCGCGACGTCTTCCTCGCCTCCGGCCGCGGATGCCGCGGATGAATTCGTCGCCGGCAATCCTCCTTCGACCGCGCCGTCCCCGTCGTCGTACTCAGGGTGAGCCGCTGCACCTCGCCGTGCCCTCCGTCCGTTCTCTCTCTCGCCGTAGCGCCATCGCGCCTTAGTCTGTCGACCGCCGCTCACCGCCGTCGCCGGGCAAGCTCCAGTAGCTATACCCGGGCGCCGCCGCCACGTCTAGGCTCGTCTGGACCCCCTCCGCTGAACCCTCTCCTCGCACCCCCGCGCGCACAGGCGGACGCGCCCAGAGCGTGGTCGTCGCCGGCCGTGGTTCCCGTCGAGCACTGCCACGGTGTAGAGTTCTTCAGTTTCGTCAGGCTAAAAACCAAACCGGATAATCCGATAATGGAGAATTCGGATATTCCGAAACGGTCCAGTGCGTGTGGATTTTAGTCCTTAGCAGAATTCTCAGACCTTTGGGGCAATCGGATATTCCGAGTGTGTAGAATTCGGATAATCCGAAAATAATCAGAAAAAGATAATAAGAGGCAGGAAAATATGGTAGACTTTGAGTATTCCTAACTTTTGCTCTTTTAATCCAAATCGAGCAAATGAGGTGTCCAAATGTCTGTTTTAACAAACTCTACCCCTCCATATTTAATTTGGACATAATCGAATTAATTTTTCTGCTCTGTTTAAATGGAATACTAAAAATTGCAGAAATGAAATCCGTTTTTGGGAATTCATGTTTAAGTCAAAATAATTCCAAAATTTAGGTGTAAATACCACAAAATGTCCAGAGAAACTTATACCAACTTCTTTCAAGCAGTTCTACACAATAATGAACTATTAATATCATTGGTAATTGCATTTCCCCAAAATGGCAGATCCAAATGCAAATTTGAAATACTCACCAAATATTCATATTTGCTCCGAAAATTGCAAACAACATATCACAATGTTCAGCAAGTTAAATACTAACATAAAACATCATATTTATGCATGTTGGAACTGAATAAATTTTGAACAATTTTGAAAACTTGCTAAAACTATAGAAACTTTGAAAATTCATATCGAATTCAATTCCTATCGGAAAAATGCAAACAAGGTACCAAAATTCTTAGAAAATTAGGGCCTATCCGATGGTACCAGTGCCATGCTTCATTGGAGCTTAGCTTGGTACTGTATACGGAAGGTGATAAATGCCTCCTTGTTTAGATTGTGAAGGTTTGATCCTAAATTTGCTAAAAACAATTATGGTACCCCTTTTAAATTGTTAAGTGGACCCTAAGGGTAACTAAAATGCATTAATATGTCATATCATCATTTTTGTATGAATTGCACAATTGTCATGTGTTGATTGTTGTTTTTGCTTTCCGGTGTTGTTTGCTCTCCGGTAGATCACGAGTTCGGAGTTGAGCATCATTACTCCGACGAGCAGTTTGACTACTCCGCTCAATAAGGCAAGCGTAATCCCCCCTCTGAGCATATCTTATCCTATGTTTCCGCAAATATTTTCTCCACTATAATATTGCATGCGGTTCCAAATGTCAATTCTATTGGGTTAGAGTATCCTATAGTTGCATTAAGTTTCCGATGCCATTATCTGTTTCCCTCCTAATATCCATAGGATTGTACTGTTGGCCGAAGATACTTAACTATGCTATGTCGATGCTTAGCCATGCTTAGCTAAATGTTATTCGTCCGATGTATGTATCATGTTGGGAACAGATGTTGAGATGTTCGGATGATGGTGGAGAAACTGTGGTGACAGGTGATAAAATGCTAAAAGGTGGGGATGAGAGGCCACTGTGGTTGTGGTGCTTTGTCTCGTTCCCGTCGCCTAGGTGCGAGTTCTTTACCTCTTGAACCAAGACTGAGCGTGCAACCATGCGTGAGGCCTATGCAATTGCAGGAACCCTCATAGACTAAATAACTCGGGCGGGGCTAGCCAGGGTCCTCTAGTTCGGGCTTCCATTTGCGCGTGTGTGATGATGGTGGGATGAACTGAGATGAGGATGGTGGTGTTAGGAAAATGAGTGGCCACGGGGCAGGGTGTTGTGATCCACTGCTCCGTCCTCACTGATGATCCTGGGTTAGTCCTTAACGAGGGAGAAGTCGATACCGCTCCCACCCAGCCGGCTTTCCATGGAAGAGAGCTAATTGTACAGGCAATGGGCCGGACGGTACGCGTGGCAAACATTGTACACCCCTGCAGGGTAAATCTTTTCAAAAAGCCGTGTCCGCGGTTATGGACGACTTGGGAAAGGACAATAAGATCATAGAGAACTTAAACGGAATGACTAAAACCTGAGTACTAAAGGTACTATTCAAGATGGTAAGGTGAGCTTCCTCGAGGGTGATTCGGGGAGGTGCCTTGGTTGAACAGGTACAGTGGTTGATGATAGTTGGTGTTGAGAAAGTTGCTCAGAAGAAAAGAGTCACTTCTTACCTCTTTTAAAAATACTCTGATTAGTCGATGCCTTTGAGTTATGTTTTCATAAATAAAATCAGCTTTATTCAAAACAGCCATAAAACCTTGAAAGCCTCATCGAGCTAAAGCTCTATATATAATCTTGCGAGTTCGTCGAACTCAACATCGTTTGCTTTGTTTCAGAGGAGGACTTCACCGACCTCGAAGGTGGGTTCTTTATAGACGTCGACGAGTAGTCTGGGGTTCCCAGGTGGCAGCTTGGGACATCCCGAAACAGCTGGCGCTGGATGTTTATTTGTAGGCCTCTTAGGCCATAATCTGGATCTTGTTGTTTAGAACAACTTAATTTGCTTCCGCTTGTTGTACTGTTGGGTCTGTGACCTCTGGTTGTAATTTGCTATCTTTCTCTATTATAAGAGTTGAACTATATGATTTGGGTCGTAGAGTCTGTGATGTGCCAGTTGTTCCACAAGTCTTGATCCCTCTATTATGCTTTGATAGTGTGTCTGGTGGTATCGGATAACCGGGGACACTGTATCACTGTATAGCAGTCGGGTCGGGGCGCCACAAGTTGGTATCAGAGCCGGACTGCCTGTAGGAAACCCTTCTACTGGTCGACGTTGAGTCTAGTGTTTGTGAAAATATTTTCAACCTAGAAATGAGTTATGACAACCTTCTTAGGATTTTTTTACTCCTTACCTGGTATCGCTCCAACTCTGAGTCACCTTACCTCTATTTGATTTTAAATGGTTTCGTTATCTCGTCTGGTGTTTCAAAATTAGGTGACACGTTGGGTGGACCGTTCCTAAATCTGTTAACCTGTTACTCCAGCTCACGAGTTACAAGTAGGCGTCGGAGTAGGAACCACGAGAACTTAAAGGCTGGGATCCATCTCTAGTTATGTATCAGGTTGTCGGATTCAGAGTCTCCAACTCCTTTTGCCGGACTGATGCAACTCCAATTCTTCAAGACAACGGTTAAAACCCAGAGAATGGAGGAGCCCAAGGTCTTGAACCGAAGGTCCCGGATTGTACTTTGGTTCTGGTGTGTTGAATTATGTGGGTTGTTACCCATGTGATCCTCATGCTAATTGTGAATCCCGGTACATGAAGCTGACCTTTAACCCAAGTCCTTTATGTGGTCTGTGTGGTAAATGGTTGAACCTTAATTTCCCACACCTCGGATGGCTATGTAACTTTAGCTCTTCCCTTAGCCTTGTTTTAGGTTCTGTCTTGGAACCATCGGGGTTACGACCAAGATTCCCCTAGCGAGTCTCCCAACTATGTTCGTGACTCTTCTGCATCTCTCCTTTCGGGCATGGTTATCACAATTGAGTAATAACCGGTGCATCTTCAACATCTTAGGATTCTCCTGAGCATGCTTCGTACTCTGATCTGCTTCCCGACCTTTGTCTGTCAGTTGACAGTAAGGTTTCATCGTGCGTTGGTATGTTCCGATGCAAGTTACTCTCTTGATCCGTCAAGACTTTCCACTTCGCCTTGTTAGGAGAAACAAACCCCAGTACCTTGTCCACTTCTCGGGCTAGGTCAAAGTTTGGGTAGTCCACAGGATAAGGGGTTTATTAGTCTCTGTTTCTGTTCCATCTGAGGGTAGCACGATATCTTGGTATAAAGAGTGTGCACTCATGCTAAGCCTCATGCTCTTCTTGATGAAGTGATGCTCATACACTTCATTAGTCTCCGTTTTCCGAGTGACTCGTTACTCGAGAAGGATGAGACGTGAGTAATGATGTAACTACCGGATCTTCTCAGCAGTTCTTACTGTGCCGAAATCCAAGGACATTCCTTGTCCTTCTTATCATGATTGGTTAGCCGATCAATAAGTTGAGTTGAACTGTGTTCCCAAGTTCGTTTTCTCTGGTGCCATTCCTCGGTCAAAGAGCTAGGTTTGTGCCGAAGCTCCCAAGACCACCTTGTTGTGCCTTGAAAGGCATGATTCTCTCTCGAACTCAAGACATACCGGTGGATCGTGATATTCTGGAGGTCTTCCCAGAAGTATCGCCAGGTTGTCACCTGACCGTGATGTTGAGCTTATGAGTAAGCTGGTTCTCTGAACAACCCCTTTCTCCAAGAAAACCGTGCTGGATGTCCAGAATTATTCGGTTGAGCTCAAACGACAACTTGGAGAGTCCAAAGACAAAAGCTCTATCTGATATAGTTCCTTCTCAAAGGGATGTCTAGTGTTAAGTGCCGAAGAAAGGTGGTATTTCCTTGGTGGAAATGCTAACCTCCAAATCTTTGATTTGAATTGGGCTATCGTCAAATCAAACTCAGGCTAGCCTACTGAATGTGTTAGTCTGACCAATACTTATGCCCCGTTCTGGTGAAATATGAGTCTACCGTCTTGGAGTATCTGGATAGGTTTGGTGTTGAGCCCATCAACTACCTTCTTATCTTCTCCATGTTGGAGGAGATTCATATTGGATATTGGGCGTAGCATTGGAAATTTTTTGGAACTAACTTTGTGTCTTCGCAAGGTATGTGTTCTGAAGTTAGAAGTGACTTTCCCTGGTTCACGTGCAATTGCTGAAAGATGTCGCCGTGGATCTGAGTGAATTGTCTGGTTTCCTCGGAATCATTTTAACTCGATCGTGCCTGTGTGGAATATTCTCGAAATGGTATGTTGTTACCTCCTTTCCTTGAGAATTTCATCTATACATCCAATCCACTGATTGAATTGTTCTAGAAAGAGAGGAAGTCTGAGAACTTCTTTTGTCTTCGTTGGTGTTTCCCCCGCAGAGACTCAATGGTGTATTGTCGCGAGTAATTCAAGTAGGGCAGCTGTCTCCTGACAAGCTGTTAATACGCGAGTTCCCCAATCTAGTCCCTCCTTTGGAGTTTGACCTTGTAGTCCAACTCGTGGGGTCCTAGCAATTGTAACCCGTTGGTATGCTTTGCAAAGATTCCCTACTCCTACATGTGGAGTCTGAAGTATCTCTACACTTACCAGATTTGACTCTCAATCAGGAAATGATGGTTGGTGATCGTCAAGAAGCTTGTTCCCGATGTCTAGAAAATCAAGAAGTGTCCCCGATACCAACGTTTGCGGAGTTTCTAAAGTTCCCTCGGTCGATCTTCCCGACCCTTCTTCTGTGATCTGAAATGCTCCTCCGTGAGGAAAGTTCTACTCAAGCTGTTTGGTAGAAGTTTGCCTCTTCATCTGTTGGAATCTTGTTTCAACACTCTCCCTCAGAAATTCAAGGCCTTGTGCAAAGTTCATATTCTGAATCGTTGAGAAACAGTTGTCTACCAACTGGAAACTCCTTATCAATCTCCCGTCAAACGCATGTGTCTCCTAACTGTCAAATCAAGGGATGCTTGAAGTCTCATCCTAAGTCTACCAGGAGGTACTCGGTCGTTGTATCTTCACCAAGATTCATCTTTCCGGAAAGGTTTCCTTCTTTCCCTATGGTGTACGTTGATAGTGACCTTGAAGTGAAGCCGATGAAGAGCTCCATGATACCCTCGGTCAACCTCTTCAAGAAAGAAGCCACCCGAAGCGAGAAGATCGTGTAGAACCATTGTAACCCTTTTTCCCTCTTTCCTACTCTAAGAATCTCGGGACGAGATTCCTGTAAGGGGGGTAGAATTGTAACAGCCCAAAGTTTGAGAACCTAAAAACCTGTGTAATTTTTCCACTTTTGTGTTCATTGCATCATAGCATCCATGCATCCATGTGTCTCACTTGGAACCTTTAACTTTGGTTAGGGAATTGTTGCTAGGGAATTGTTGTTGAGGCTAGGGAATTGTTGTGCTTTGGCACACCTAAAAACAAAATGCCTAACTCGTGTTACCCAAATTTTTCAAATCAATGAAGGCACTCAATTTTTCAAAACACAAATTATTTGGAGCTCTTATATTTGTCCAGGAAGTTCCAAAAGTTCCAAAATATAATTTTGGCAAACTATTTTGATTTGTAAAATAAAATAAATGGAGAGAAACTCAAAATTGCCTGTGAGCAATTCCTATTTTATTTTCCTACGAAATGAGTTTCAAATAATCTGGAAAAATTAGGGGAGCTTCAGAATAATATAAGGAGGCTACCCAAAAATTTGCAGTATTTTTGGAGCAGTGCAAGTGCCCCAATTAAATCCCTTTTGCTCACTAAATTTATCTCAAATAAAAGAAAAAGGGAGAAAAGGACTTGTTTGTGAGGGGAAACAAATGTGCAGGGGGTTTTATGAAATTGTAGCGTCTCCTTCCTGTAGCGACCGAGGAGCTCACGCTCGCACCGCACCCGCGAGCTCGCCGTTGCCTGCCGCCCGACGCGCCTCGCCTGGCCCATCTCTGCCTCCACCGCGAGGATAAGAAGAGCACCCCAGGAACCCTAACCCTAACCCTAGCCCGGCTCCCTCTCGCTCTCTTCTCTGTTCTTTCCGCGACCGAGACGCCGCCATGGCCGCCGAGCTTCGCGCCACCGCTGTAGGCCTCCCCGAGGCAAGCCGAGGCCACCACGAGCTCCGCCAACCTGTCCGCTTCCTCCGCGATGAGTCACGCGAGCTGGGATGGATCGCATCGGGTGAATCGCGCCGTCCTCCTCGCCTCCGGCCGCGGGCGCCGCGGATGAATTCGTCGCCGGCAATCCTCCTTCGACCTAGCCGTCCCCGTCGTCGTACTCAGGGTGAGCCGCTGCACCTCGCCGTGCCCTCCATCCGTTCTTTCTCTCGCCGTAGCGCCATCGCGCCTTAGTCTGTCGACCGCCGCTCGCCGCCGTCGCCGGGCAAGCTCCAGTAGCTATACCCGGGCACCGCCGCCACGTCTAGGCTCGTCTGGACCCCCTCGCCTGAACCCTCTCCTCGCACCCCAGCGCGCACAGGCGGATGCGCCCAGAGCGTGGTCGTCGCCGGCCGTGGTTCCCGTCGAGCACTGCCACGGTGTAGAGTTCTTCAGTTTCGTCAGGCTAAAAACCAAACCGGATAATCCGATAATGGAGAATTCGGATATTCCGAAACGGTCCAGTGCGTGTGGATTTTAGTCCTTAGCAGAATTCTCATACCTTTGGGGCAATCGGATATTCCGAGTGTGTAGAATTCGGATAATCCGAAAATAATCAGAAAAAGATAATAAGAGGCAGGAAAATATGGTAGACTTTGAGAATTCCTAACTTTTGCTCTTTTAATCCAAATCGAGCAAATGAGGTGTCCAAATGTCTGTTTTAACAAACTCTACCCCTCCATATTTAATTTGGACATAATCGAATTAATTTTTCTGCTCTGTTTAAATGGAATACTAAAAATTGCAGAAATGAAATCCGTTTTTGGGAATTCATGTTTAAGTCAAAATAATTCCAAAATTTAGGTGTAAATACCTCAAAATGTCCAGAGAAACTTATACCAACTGCTTTCAAGCAGTTCTACACAATAACGAACTATTAATATCATTGGTAATTGCATTTCCCCAAAATGGCAGATCCAAATGCAAATTTGAAATACTCACCAAATATTCATATTTGCTCCGAAAATTGCAAACAACATATCACAATGTTCAGCAAGTTAAATACTAACAGAAAACATCATATTCATGCATGTTGGAACTGAATAAATTTTGAACAATTTTGAAAACTTGCTAAAACTATAGAAACTTTGAAAATTCATATCGAATTCAATTCCTATCGGAAAAATGCTAACAAGGTACCAAAATTCTTAGAAAATTAGGTCCTATCCGATGGTACCAGTGCCATGCTTCATTGGAGCTTAGCTTGGTACTGTATACGGAAGGTGATAAATGCCTCCTTGTTTAGATTGTGAAGGTTTGATCCTAAATTTGCTAAAAACAATTATGGTACCCCTTTTAAATTGTTAAGTGGACCCTAAGGGTAACTAAAATGCATTAATATGTCATATCATCATTTTTGTATGCATTGCACAATTGCCATGTGTTGATTGTTGTTTTTGCTTTCCGGTGTTGTTTGCTCTCCGGTAGATGACGAGTTCGGAGTTGAGCATCATTACTCCGACGAGCAGCTTGACTACTCCGCTCAATAAGGCAAGCGTAATCCCCCCTCTGAGCATATCTTATCCTATGTTTCCGCAAATATTTTCTCCACTATAATATTGCATGCGGTTCCAAATGTCAATTCTATTGGGTTAGAGTATCCTATAGTTGAATTAAGTTTCCGATGCCATTATCTATTTCCCTCCTAATATCCATAGGATTGTACTGTTGGCCGAAGATACTTAACTATGCTATGTCGATGCTTAGCCATGCTTAGCTAAATGTTATTCGTCCGATGTATGTATCATGTTGGGAACAGATGTTGAGATGTTCGGATGATGGTGGAGAAACTGTGGTGACAGGTGATAAAATGCTAAAAGGTGGGGATGAGAGGCCACTGTGGTTGTGGTGCTTTGTCTCGTTCCCATCGCCTAGGTGCGAGTTCTTTACCTCTTGAACCAAGACTGAGCGTGCAACCATGCGTGAGGCCTATGCAATTGCAGGAACCCTCTAGTTCGGGCTTCCATTTGCGCGTGCGTGATGATGGTGGGATGAACTGAGATGAGGATGGTGGTGTTAGGAAAATGAGTGGCCACGGGGCAGGGTGTTGTGATCCACTGCTCCGTCCTCACTGATGATCCTCGGTTAGTCCTTAACGAGGGAGAAGTCGACACCGCTCCCACCCAGCCGGCTTTCCATGGAAGAGAGCTAATTGTACAGGCAATATGGGTCGGACGGTACGCGTGGCAAACATTGTACACCCCTGCAGGGTAAATCTTTTCGAAAAGCCGTGTCCGCGGTTATGGACGACTTGGGAAAGGACGATAAGATCATAGAGAACTTAAACGGAATGACTAAAACCTGAGTACCAAAGGTACTATTCAAGATGGTAAGGTGAGCTTCCTCAAGGGTGATTCGGGGAGGTGTCTTGGTTGAACAGGTACAGTGGTTGATGATAGTTGGTGTTGAGAAAGTTGCTCAGAAGAAAAGAGTCACTTCTTACCTCTTTTAAAAATACTCTGATTAGTCGATGCCTTTGAGTTATGTTTTCATAAATAAAATCTGCTTTATGCAAAACAGCCATAAAACCTTGAAAGCCTCATCGAGCTAAAACTCTATATATAATCTTGCGAGTTCGTCGAACTCAACGTGGTTTGCTTTGTTTCAGAGGAGGACTTCACCGACCTCGAAGGTGGGTTCTTTATGGACATCGACGAGTAGTCTGGGGTTCCCAGGTGGCAGCTTGGGACATCCCGGAACAGCTGGCGCTGGATGTTTATTTGTAGGCCTCCTAGGCCATAATCTGGATCTTGTTGTTTAGAACAACTTAATTTGCTTCCGCTTGTTGTACTGTTGGGTCTGTGACCTCTGGTTGTAATTTGCTATCTTTCTCTATTATAAGAGTTGAACTATATGATTTGGGTCGTAGAGTCTGTGATGTGCCAGTTGTTCCACAAGTCTTGATCCCTCTATTATGCTTTGATAGTGTGTCTGGTGGTATCGGATAACCGGGGACACAGTATCACTGTATAGCAGTCGGGTCGGGGCGCCACAAGATTGCTCTGATACCAAGTAAGATTGCGGAATATTAGTGTATGTTTGAATCCAGATTGATTACAATGAGACATGGTGGGCTGTATATAAAGAAGTACAAAAATTGGAGACTATGAAACCTAATAGAGATAGACTTGGATTACAATCCTAAACTGCCAAATATACCTAAATTGTATTATTCTCTAAAAGCTATTTTGAAACGATTTAAAATTGTACATAAAAGGTCGATGACCGGATTTTTCTAGTATTTCGAAAAAGTGAACAAAAAATTCTTGTGAACGAAAGCTATATTTGAACATTTTTACAAAAGTGAATAGAAACTACTATTGTAGAACGATTAAAAGGTAAACATGAAATGGCTGTGAACATAATCTATTTTTGAACGATTTTATAAAGTGAACAAAATATGCCGGTGAACAGAAACTATTGTTAATGATTTAAAAGTGAACAGAAAAGGTCGGTGAATGAATCCTATTTTTGAATGATTTTAAATAGTGAACAGAAAGAAATCATTTTTGAATGATTTTTAAAAAGTGAAAATAGGTATTTGAACGGAAAATACTTTTGAACGATTTTAAAAGTGACGAGAAACTATTCAGAATAACTTAAAAGTGTACATAAAATATCGATGAACATAAATTATTTTTGAATACATTTGAAAAGTGAACGGAAAAGGCTTGTGATCGGGAACTATTTTTGATTTTTTAAAAGTGAACCGAAACTATTTTGGAACGATTTTCAAAATATGAACAGGAAATGGCGGTGAGCCGAAACTATTTTAAACGATTTAGAAGTGTATAGAAAATGTCTATGAACGAAAATATTTTTGAATATTTATAAAAAGTGAAAAGGAAAAGCTTGTGCACAGAAGCGATTTTTGATTACTTTTAAAAAGTGGACAAGATCTATTTTTGAAAGATTACTAAAAAATTATCTGAAAATTGTGTTCAACGGAATCTATTTAAAAAATGTGATCGAATACAAAGTGGCGATGAACGGAAGCCATCTTTTATTCTTTATGAAAAAGTGTATACAAACTATTTTCGAACGATTTTTAAAACTGAACAAAAAACGACGGTGAACGGAAACTATTTTGGAACGATTTAAAAGTGTACATAAAAGGTCAATGAACGGAAATTATTTTTGAATATTTGAAAAAGTGAATAAAATGCATGTGAATGAAAGCTATATTTGAACAATTTTGAAAAGTGAATAGAAACTATGTTAGAACGATTTTAAAAGGTGAACAGAAAATGGCTGTGAATGGAATCTATTTTGAACGATACCTATTTTTGAACGATTTTAAAAGGTATAGAAAACGTCGATAAACATAAAAAGTGAACAGAAAAAGCTTGTGCACGGAAGCTATTTTTAATTACTTTTTAAAAAGTGAACAAGATCTATCCTTGTGCCGGCTCTCATGTGGCCACCCTGTTGGAAGCACACTGGCGTTAATCCTGATCCAGCTACGTACGCACAAACGCTGTGCTCACGTATACTGAGCTTAGGGCTGGTCGTGGATGTATGTAAACAAGGAGAAAACCATGTGCACAAGGCTGAGAACAACACTACAATAACAAATTAACAATGCTGGCAAATGCAGCTTTGTTCTGCCATTCGCAAGGCTGCGGGGTGCGGACAATACTACAAGAGCACTATTTATACGGTATGCTTCCGCCAGGTACCATGCAACCACACCCCCATCGACTAGCCGGTAATGGCTTGTTGTGCCATTATTCATCCCTGTCTATTAATCTTGTGCCTTCTTCTTCTTCTTGTTGCTCCTCAACTTGGCAGCTCTTACCACACTACCCATAGAGAAACCAGGCATGTGGTTAGTCGATCATCTCATGCTGACTCCAAGGCTCCATGCAAGCCGCCCGCCATCCCTTCTGGTGAAGTATCTTCTTGCATCGCTCTTTGTTACCGTTTTTTCTCCGAAAAGAGCAGCATAGCCCTCAACTCTGCATCAATCGATACACATAACCTTTTGTATTACGGTTATATGTGTCCAAATATAATTAATTAGTTTCTTAGAAAATTAGGAGAACCTAAACCATATCTTATTACAAAGTATTAATATGTAAAATCGGGATTTATTTACAACCCCATATTAATCTCTCATGTGTATGAACTAATTAACTTGGTAGTGTACTTGCAAAATGGTTCTATAAGTTGTACCTAAACTGTACATTTCCTCCGACATATTTTCCGGATCGGATGGAGTACAAATTATTAGTATGTAAAATAAGCATATAGAACCCCATCTTAATCTCTTATGCGTACGAACTAATTAACTTGATAATGACCCACAAAATGAGTTCATGCACATATATATGCTAAGAATGTGTGTATTTTTTCAGTGGATGGCATGCTATCTGTAACACACCACCTTAGCCCGTGCTCTTCTCCTGCTGGTGCTGATTCGGACAGAAGAATGCCCACGGTCCGCGAGACCTTCAACAATGATGTCCTCCGTCTACGCTCTCTCTCGACATTGTCCTCGAAGACGTCTGGTCTAACGATCCCCTTGACAAGCACCCCCCTCGTGGCATTACCGGCGGGTCCGAGTACCATGTAACCCTCGGTTATGGCACTCCCGCGCAGCAACTCACGGTGGGATTCGACACGGCCACCGTGGGAGCCACGTTCCTCCAGTGCAAGCCCTGCGCTGCTGGCGCCCCATGCGACAAGACCTTCGACCCATCCCGATCGTCTTCCTTGGCGCAGATCCCATGCAGTTCACGAGACTGCCCGTTCAAAGCTTGCTCAGGGCCAACCTGCACGATCGCTGTGAAGAAGAAGGGTGCCATCCTGCTGAACGCCACCTTCGTGACTGACATGCTCACGGTGGCGCCGTCGATCCCCGTGAATGACTTCAGGTTTGCGTGTCTGGAGATGGGTGCTCACACGTCTGATAGCTCGTCTGGAGTGCTCGACCTCAGCAGGGAGAGCCATTCTCTGGCATCTCGAGTCGTTCTGTCTCCGAATACGGTCGCCTTCTCCTACTGCCTACCTTGGGACCCCAGCTCCCAAGGCTTCCTCTCCTTCGGTGCAAACCGGCCCGAGCGTTCGGGCCACGGAGTGAGCTACGCCACCCTACGACGCAACGCTGCCCATCCGAACCTCTACTTCGTGAAGCTCACCGGTATAATCGTCGACGTGTTTGACATCCCGGTTCCTCCTTCCACGGTCGCCGGGGATGCGCTGGTGGAGGTGCACACGACATTCACATACCTGAAGCCAGACCTGTATGCGGTTCTCCGTGACAAGTTCAGGTGGCTGATGAGGCAATACGTTGTGGCACCGTCATCCGGTGAGCTCGACACGTGCTACGATTTCACCAACCTGACTACGATCGAGGTGCCAGTGATCTCGCTTTTGTTTGAAGGCGGGGCGAGCCTGGAGCTTGGCGTTGAGCAGATGATGTACTTCAAGGACCGCCACAACATCTTCTCCGTGGCGTGCCTCGCGTTTGCGCCTGTGCCGGTCTATGCACCGGGTGCCGCGGTTATCGGGTCACTTGCACAGTTGGAGACAGAGGTGGTCTATGATGTGCTTGGAGCCAAGCTTGGGTTCGTCCCCAACCGCTGCTAGATGATCGATCAAACAGATCAAGGAGCATGTGCATGCATACATGCAAAAAAAACATGGATCGCATTTCCTTGTATCAAATTGTGTTATTAATAAAAGATTCACGGTCGAGGTGTCAGTGTGAACTGTGAAGTCAAGTTGTTTCCTGTTAGATGCCACTGTTTACACTTGATGTTATTCCATCATGTTTGCCGCCCAATTTGAGTTTGGATTCTTATGCTCCTCCATTCCCATAAGAAAGATTATAAGACGGTCTTATCAATTTTCAACTTGAATATAATTTTACAATGTCTCTTCTCTTCTGCACATAGTGATGTTGAATTGCTGATTATACGCGAGTTGTCCCACCCACTTGGTATAGGATGGAGGCCTACACCGGTAGTCCACGTACACGATGGAGAGAGGATCCATGGTATGATTGGTTTACATATATATTAGAGGCCTACACTGGTAGTCCACGTCCGGTAATTACACTAACTGAACGTGTTGGCGCGCCCGAACCGTCTGCAGACGTACATCGCACGCGCAACGTTCGATTGCCTCCAAGCGCGAATCTTGAAACGCCGGACCGGAACAGTTGCTTGGGCACGTCCCCTTATTAGATTATCCGTTTTGTTTTAGCGTTTCTGTGTATGAGAGGAGATAGCACGAGCATATGGAAAAAGGGTCAATACTGAGGGTGACCATTCCCACAAAAAAGATTGAGGGTAATCATGTTACATGTTATATATATCCGAGGCTTGATTGCAACATATACCTCATCTGTATGATAAAACGACTGACACACTTGGCATTGGGATGCCATAAGATTTTTCATTAAGGGCCAGTGTACGCTTGTTGAGGTAGAAATTTCCAATCTATGGCGCGAACAGGTGAAAACTCGCAGCTAGGGTTACTAAGAGTTCAACTGCTTCTGATGGGTAGCGGAAGTAACTAGACAATGAAGGGCATGCCAAAGTGCAATGGTTTCAAAATAGAAGATTTTTATTGATCAGATAGCCTCAGACTGTCCTGGAAGATTTTTGTGTGACTCACATCAGTGGGAATACACATTTAGTTGGCTTTCATGCATCCACAGAAATATGGTACAACCCTCCAAATACGAGGACCTGACTAAGTAAGAATAAGAGGGATTCTTGAAGAATGCCCGACCCTCACTGTACAATGGAAGCATTCACGCATATGTAAGGAAATATATAGTGTCATCTAGAGTTGAAGCCGTCTAGGGATTATTTCCGTAGTTCCGCCCGATCTACACAAAATCGAATTGCGCTGGAACGGTTCCATTGCGATCACTGCACCTTCTTTGGGACATGACATTGACGGTTAATGGGACGACATGCTTACCGGGAACCCGAAGGAGAAGCGGCGTGAGGCGAGCGACAACTTCATTTATGCCATGTGGGGATGTTGGAAGGAGCGGAATAGAAAGGTTTTCAGGAACGCCGTCGTCCAACCGGACTTGGTGGCTCATCTTTTGTGGGAAGAGATTGCGCCCACACACAAGATCCCAGAGACCACTAGGGTTTCTTTTTTCGGCTAGTTTCATGCCCTGTATCCGGCTTTTCTTTGCTTTGGCAATGACTCTGTAATTATAACTCTTTATGTCTAATCGGGCGGCAAGATTGACCGCCTTTAAACTCAGAAAAATAAAGGACTCGGATGCGAGAATGATGATCAATTTTTTCCAATAGTTTTTCTAATATTTACTTAGTTGGTGCGTTAAGTTTAATTAAACCCGACGTCCTGCCTGATCCGTTCCGTTGGTTCCATCATGGTCTCCCTTGTAGCCGTCGTCTTCGGCCTTGTTTTTGATCGGCTTGCCCAAGTTGTAGTTCTCTTGCAAGCAACGCCATTTCTTATACATTTTGTGGAACCTGCTATGCCACCCATCCTATATAAGCGCATCCCAATCACGAACACCTAGTCAGTCACTCTGAGCTGCGCAATGGCGTCGTCCAAACGGCCGGCGGTGCACTGTTTTCTGGTAGTGTTTGCTCTGCTTTGCAGCGCCGGCGCACCAGCAGCGACGTCTCCGCGCTACATCTCTCTCACCGTCGACAGTCTCATGAGCTCCAAGGCCCAAGCTCAAGTCAACTGCTATGACCCGGACACAGTGAATTCAGCTGGTAATTTTTTAACTTGTACTCTCTTTGTACATAAATGGATGTCTCAATTTTGTGTAAATTTGCATTGACCTATATACTAAATCACGTCTAGATAAATGCAAATTTGGACAAAGTTGAGATATCCTTTCATCTACGGAGAGATACTTTGTAACACATTGGCTTAAACAACGTTTTATCAAGATATCTTAAAATTTCCTTTTGACGTCTGCAAAGCATTTTACTAATTTTTCATACCTCTATATTTCAAAAAAAGGTATTTTTCTCTAAATTCAAACAATGTTAGTAACTTTGATCAACCTCGTAAAGCAGTCGGATGTATAATTATGAAACTGTATTAAATATCTCAGATGACTCATATTAAACAAATCCCATATAACACATGTTTTCGTATTTTTGATGAAAAATTTACTTGTAAATAAAATAAAAATAAGTACAATGTATGTTGGCAAAAGGTTCTATGTGACTCCCCCATATTTTACAATGCTCGGTACTACTTTAAATTTTGTAATGCTACTGTACATTTTATGACTGCTCGATCAGAAAGACTATGGAATCGAGGTGTTGGTACATTTCCATTTCGAACGCATCGCTCTGTGAAATGGACAATAATTAATTATGAGCTATCTATCCATGCATGATTATTAACCGACTGACATGTAAATCGATTCACAGCTGCAACTTCCAGCAACAGGCTCGCCATCCACCCTTCGTGCGCCGGCAGCTCCGAGCAGTCGATGCGGCAGCGCGACATTCTCGTCCACGACAGAGCCAGGCTAAGCACCATCCTCCAGAGGTCGGTGTCTTCAGTTGCTCCAGCCGCCACCTTCCCTCGTACTATCTCATCATTAGCACCTGTTCCAGCGCCAGCAGAGGCACCGTCCGCGACAATCCCCGACCGCCCTAACGTCGAAACGATCGAGTTCGTCGTGGTGGTCAGCTTCGGCACCCCTGCCCAGCCAGCCACTCTCATCTTCGACACGGGCAGCGACGTGTCGTGGGTTCAGTGCCAGCCGTGCACGGGCCACTGCTACAAGCAGGACGACCCTCTCTTCGACCCATCCAAATCTTCCACCTACAGCGTCGTACCGTGCGGTACACAGGCATGCGCATTCGCCGGCGGCCGCTGTAACGGCACCACCTGCCTCTATAACGTCCAGTACGGCGACGGATCGTCCACCTCCGGCGCGCTCTCCCAGGAGACGCTGACGTTCACCTCCTCACGCGCCTTCTCCAGCTTCGTCTTCGGGTGCGGCACCACCAACCTCGGGGATTTCGGGGACGTCGCCGGGCTGCTCGGCCTTGGCCGTGGCCATCTCTCGTTGCCTTCACAAACAACTTCGTCCTTCGGAGGATCCTTCTCCTACTGCCTGCCATCTTTCAACAGCACCCCCGGGTTCCTCAGCATCGGCTCGACGACGGTGTCTGGCCAGGTCCAGTACACGGCGATGATCAAGAAGCCACAATACCCGTCCTTCTACTTTGTCGAGCTCGCGTCCATCCACATTGGAGGCTACGTCCTTCCAGTGCCATCGACCGTGTTCACGAAGGCGGGCACCCTGCTCGACTCCGGCACAAGCCTCACCTACCTCCCCGCGCAGGCCTACACCTTGCTCCGTGACCGATTCAAGTTCACCATGAAGGAGAACAAGCCGGCGCCGGCCTACGACGGACTCGAAACGTGCTATGACTTCTCCGGCCAGAGCGCCATCGTCATACCGGCGGTGTCACTCATATTCAGTGACGGCGCCATTTTCGACCTCAACTTCTACGGGGTCATGATATTCCCGGACGAGACCCAGCCGGCCATCGGGTGCCTCGCGTTCCTGTCAGGCGCGGAAATGCCGTTCTCCATCATCGGCAACACGCAGCAGCGTTCTACCGAGGTGATTTACGATGCTGGAGCAGAGAAGATTGGTTTCATCCCCAACAGTTGCTGATTCCGCGGTTGATCAATCAGCAAAGTATAGTGCCGTTTTATGGGCCAATAGCTCAGGTACTACGTTTTTTCAGGGAATTGGCTGCGATGCGACATAGTTGGAGATAATAGCTAGGGTACGACGCGTGAGAGCAGCAAAATAGCCACGACCCACCCATTGTGATGAAACGGCCGTGTCACTTACTTGTGCTAGTTAAGAAGGGTTTAGCGGACGTGGGACCCACTAACTTGTACCCGGTCAACTCAACCGGTTCGAGCGACCGCACAGACCGACCTTGCCCTACCGCGCCATCTGAACCCCGACAGTGGGCCCTGCTCCCTCTCCGGCGGCGGAGCTATCCACTCCTGGGCGTCGAATTCGTTGTCGCCGGCATCTGGGGTGAGTCAAATCGAACCCGTGTGGCCTTCCCTTCGTAATTCTGCCCCAAATCTGACACATTCCCTGCCGTTTTTGCTCGCGGCCAGGCGTATTGGAGGCGGGGGAAGCAGCCCGGAAGAAGGAGGTAGATGGCGAGCTCCGCGGAGCCGGCAAAGTCAAATTCGAGGTAATTCATCACTCTCGTGCACATTCCGCTTTCGATTTGAGCTCGTTCACTTCCAAGTCATCAAATTCTACTTTCGTCACATTCCCGCGTCGTTGTCAAAACAGGGGAGATGCCCGAAAAAGTTTCGAATTGGGTGTCAAATTTATGCTATCTCAGGCGAAGCTAGCTGATGGTAGCGTGAGGACCATAGATCACGACACATTAGTTAGTTTGGAGCTTTCATTTTACGACATCGATACACAAGAACTAGTGAACCAAGAAGAGAAAGCGGTGAGAGATATTGTGGAGAAAATAGGGGAGAGTATTCCTTGGGGTCCAGAGCAAGAAGTGGCATTGCTACGGTACGAAGATTGGAAGGGAGAGTATGTGAGAATGGAGGATGGCGAATCCGTTGTTGATGAAATCGATAAACAAGAGGGCTTTGAAAAGAAACGTGCTACACTTCTTGCCGAGCTGGTTGATCTGAAATCAGATTCAAGAGTAGGATATGTGGCATCAAAGTTGGCTATGCAGATTGCAGATGATGAGTGGGCTGCAGCTAGACAGATAATGCCCATTGTAACCGAATTGACAGTGTTAGCAGATGATGCACAAGACCCAACCCGTGATGGTGCTGCTAATGGGGTGGCTGGTACGGGCCCGGCTGTTGTTGACTGGAATTCAGTAGAACTGAAAGAGCTTACTGATTTGGTCATTGCACCCTTGGATGACACTGAGATGGCAGACCTTTTTGGAATTCCAGTCGATGATAAATACAAGGAGAAGAAGAAGAGGGATGCGGCTAATGCGGCTGCTGGTTCTGGAGTTGTGGATGCAGAGTTGATGAAGGAAGCTGCTGATGATGTAGATGATGAAAATGATGATGAGATGATAAATGTATATGACAAAGATAACCCTGTAATTGCAGTAGGAAAGTATTTTCCAACCATGGCTGAGTTTAGGATGTGTTACAGGACTTATGCAGTGAAGAAGCAGTTTGACAGCAAGACTCTGTGGACAGATACAAAGAAATTTTATGCGAAGTGCAAAGGCTTTGATGGCAGTGCCCAACCTTGCAAGTGGTACATTTCTGCTAGACGCCAACCTGATGGCAGTACAATCAGAATTAATCAAATCCCCAATGAACATACTTGTATTACTAGTTCACAGAATCCCTCAACCATGACATCACAGGCCTGGGTTGCACAAAAGATCACTCCTATTTTAGCCAAAACACCAAACACTACTGCAAAGAGACTGAAATTAGACATGGAAGCCCAGTACCCTATTAAGCTGAAATATACCACAGTGTGGAAGGCAATGAAAGAACTATATGGTGATTGGGCAAATATCTTCAGGATGCTGTATAGTTTCAAGGCAGAGGTGGAGAAGAGGTCACCTGGCAGTATTGTGGAGATAGATACCGAGGTTGCACCTGATGGCAAGGTATTTTTCTCCAAATTTTTTATGGCTTTGAAGCCTTGCACCGATGGCTTCAAAGCAGGGTGTCGGCCATATTTGAGCATAGACTCATCTTTTTTGACTGGAAAGTGGAATGGTCAATTGGCAGCATGCAATGCTCTAGATGGACACAACTGGATGTTTCCTGTTGCTATTGGCCTGTTTCAATCAGAGACAGAGATTTCATGGACATGGTTCATGATGCAGTTGAAAAGAGCCATTGGGACAGTGACACCTTTGGCTATACACACTGATGCTTGTAAAGGGCTAGAAAATGATGTCAAGGCCGTATTTCCACATGCTGAGCAGAGGGAGTGCTTCGGGCATATGTGGATGAATGTGATCAAGAAACATAGAGGAGAAGATTTTGGGCGACTGTGGCCAGTAGCAAGATCTTACTCGAAACAGACACATGCTTATCACCTTGCGAAGGTTATTGCAGCAGATCCTGAGTTTCAGCACTGGCTGGAAGCATACCATTCTCTTTTGTGGTATAGGTCAGGATTTAATACAGACATCAAGTGTGATCATATCAACAACAATCTAGCAGAAAGTTTTAACAACAAGGTGAAAGAGTTAAAAGACTTGCCTGTGCATGACATGGTTGACCAAATCAGGATCATAATCATGCGGATGTGGGAATTGAGAAGAAGAATAGGTGATGCTTTGCAAGGGGATAAGCTTCCAGCAGTGGTACAGCAGGTGGTTAACAGGAGCAGAAATCTTACACATTTGGCAGTTGAGAATTCTTCATTGTGGGGAGCTGAAGTGAGAGATACCAAAACTGGAAGAAGGCATGTGGTTGACACTGAACTGCATGAATGCACTTGCCTCGAGTGGCAACATACTGGAAAACCATGTGAGCATGCCATACTCTTCTTGGCTGGAAAACCGAGGGTAAACATGCACCCTTATCTGCATGAGTATTATTCAGTAGCAAGATTCAAGGCTGCGTATGCAGCTCCAATACCAGCACTTACAGATCAGTCGCAGTGGCCTGAAGTGCCTTTTGATTTTGATATGTGTCCCCCCCTTGCCAAAAGAAAGGCTGGCAGGCCTAAAATGAGCGGATTCAAGGCCTGGTTTGAGAAAGGAGGCTGTAGTAAGAGGGCGAAAAAAATGACAAACCAAAACGGCCTCAGAAAGGTACCAAAAATAGATGCAAGGAGTGTCAGGTACTTGGTCACCGAGCTGGATCATCCAAATGTCGGTACCCTCGTCCACAACAACCAAAGTAAGTTGAAGTATTTGATCATTTATTTAAATTCAACTGCAATTCTACTATGTTTTCATACTCTGTTTTATTTTTTCAGAGCAAAGGCTGGAAGTGAGCCCATTGTTGTTGACAATCTCCGGGCAACAAGAAGGGAAGACAAAATGGCCGAAGACAGATAAGTGTGCCATCTGAATCAGTTCTGAATGATGTGGTGCCATCTAATTCAGTTTTGGATGATGTGGTGCAAACTGATTCAGTTTTGGATGATGTGGTGCCATCTGATGCAGTTCTGAATGATGTGGTGCAAAATGAAGCTGACGCTGAAGCTGTTCCAGAACTGAATCTGTCATCTGAAGAGGTGTCATCTGAAGACGAAGAACGACTTGTGTGGCCTCGGCCTCGTATGACTGACTCGAAGAAAACCAAGAGCATGAGGGTTTTGTCTGGTGTGCCGACACAATCTGGTGGTACGAACAAGAGAAAATCGAGAGCGTGAAATTTGAGATTAAACTTGAGCCGTGAAATTTGTGTAATAATTTGATTTTGAATTTGGATTTGAATTTGAACCAAATTCAAAATTGTGTGAAATATTTCTCACAATTTGAACCAACCCTGATTTCTCAGTTGTTATGCTCGTTTTGTGAACAATCCTTCCCTTTTGCTAGGGTAAACATCTCCAACAAGTAAGCAGTTCTCCAAAATGAGCTACAAAAGAGTCCCAAAGGTAGCCCAAACAGCCCCATTTCTAATCTGGTCATTTTTTCGACCATCTCCAAATGATCTCAAACTCTAGGGTTAACATCTATTGCACTAATATAGTGTCCTAGACCAATATGGAGTCATTTATCAAAACATAGAACCACTTCTCTTCACACATAAGAGTTCATAGTTTGAGATGTGAGATTTCACACCATATTGAAGCATTTCTTGTTTAATTATATCTAGACCTTGTCTATCAGTTGGAGTTGTTAGTACATGACAAAATAAGAACATGTGCACTGGATTTGCATTTTTTTTATGTTTTTTGAATATTTCATGAATATTTCAAATTCGGCCAAACTCAAGCCAAATCAGCATTTAAACAAGTTTTAAACATGAAAATGAAAAACCAAGCTTGGATCCTTCTTAGTCAATCCAAAATGAAGCTTTGGTGAGTTTTTTGTAAATTTCATGTTGCAAATCACAAACCACCTCTCTTCACACATAAGAGTTCATAGTTTGAGACGTGAGATTTCACACCATATTGAAGCATTTCTTGTTTAATTATATCTAGACCTTGTCTATCAGTTGGAGATGTTAGTACATGACAAAATAAGAACATGTGCACTGGATTTGCATTTTTTTGATGTTTTTAAATATTTCATGAATATTTCAAATTCGGCCAAACTCAAGCCAAATAAGTATTTAAACTAGTTTTAAACATGAAAATGAAAAACCAAGCTTGGATCCTTCTTAGTCAATCCAAAATGAAGCTTTGGTGAGTTTTTTGTAAATTTCATGTTGCAAATCCCAAACCACCTCTCTTCACACATTAGAGTTCATAGTTTGACATGTGAGATTTCACACCATATTGAAGCATTTCTTGTTTAATATGTATCTAGACCTTGTCTATCAGTTGGATCTGTTAGTACATGACAAAATAAGACCATGTGCACTGGATTTTCATTTTTTTTGATGTTTTTTGAATATTTCATGAATATTTCAAATTCGGCCAAACTCAAGCCGAATCAGCATTTAAACATGTTTTAAACATGAAAATGAAAAACCAAGCTTGGATCCTGATGACCCACAAGTATAAGGGGTGTATCGAAGTACTTTCGATAAATAAGAGTGTCGAACCCAACGAGGAGCAGAAGGTGTTGACAAGCGGTTTTGATGAAGGATTCACTGTAAATGCTCACAGACAAGTTTTTAGGAGTTTTTGATATGACAGATAAATAAAGTACAAGTAAATAAAATGCAGTAGTAATAGTTGCAGCGAGTGGCCCAATCCTTTCTACAGCAAAGGACAAGCCGGTTGTTGTACTTATAATGACCAAACGTTCTTGAGGACACACGGGAATATTGTCAAGTGCTTTCGCTTCATATAGTTGATTAATCTTCATTGTTTTGATAAGTGTTGTGTGGGTGAACCTATGCTAATGCACCGCCCTTCCTAGGACTAATACATACTTGTGATTATACCCCTTGCAAGCATCCGCAAATACAAGAAAGTAATTAAGATAAACTAACCACAGCCTTAAACTTTGAGATCCTGCTATCCCTCATGCATCGATATACCAACGGGTGTTCAGGTTTCTGTCACTCCGGCAACCCCACAATTGGCAAACGAATACACAATGCATTCCCCTAGGCCCATAAAGGTGAAGTATCATGTAGTCGACGTTCACATGACACCACTAGAAGAATAACACCACAACTTAAGCATCAAACCATTAAATATTACTCAACATAGTTCACTACTAACATCAAGACTTCTCCCATGTCCTCAAGAACTAAACGAACTACTCACAAGACATCATACGGAACATGATCAGAGGTGATATGATGATGAATAACAATCTGAACATAAACCTTAGTCCAATGGTTTCACCCAATAGCATCAATAACAAGAGTAATCAACACCGGGAGAGTTTCCCCTATGAAATAGACAAGATTCAGCCCTAGATGTTACAACGGAGACGGGGTGCAGCGGCGGTGATGATGGTGTTGGCGGTGGAGATGATGATGATGATCCCGATGAAGTCCAGCTCGATGACGGTGATGATGGCGACGATTTCCCCCTCCGGGAGGGAATTTCCCCCGGCAGATTTCTTCCTGCAGGGGAGCTTTTCGCTCTCTGGTGTTTTCCGCCTCGTGGAGGCGGCGGAATATTTCGATGGCCTCTCCTGTGTTAGGGTTCGAGGGGGTCAAGTACGCGAAGGGGGAACGGCTGAGGTGGGCCAGGGCCCCCAAACCACCTTCGGCGCGGCAGGGGCCCCACCGCGCCAAGGGTGAGGAGGGCCCACCATGGCCCATCTCAGCTCCCCTTTTGGCCTCCTCCATCTTCTGGTAAAATAGGAACTTCCATATGTCTCCTTCGATTTATTGATCTTCAGAAATAGTGCATCTCGACGGTGCTTTTTCCAGCAGAATCCTGACTCCGGTGTCCAATTCTCCATTATTCATCAAACATGCAAAATAGGTAAAATAACATAAGTAACACTTCTAAATATGAAATATATCGATGAATAGCAGTAAATTATGATATAAAATAGTGATGCAAAATGGACGTATCAACCCCCCCAAGCTTAGACCTCGCTTGTCCCCAAGCGAAAACTGAGCTCAGTAAACATGACCACAAGTTTATGGAGCAAAGTGTCGATAAATAAAATACGGACAAGAAGCATCACATTCATTGATACACAAGTCATTCTAGACAGCAACTTCCCTTCATATAATCTAACTTGAAATAAGTAAAGGGAACCACGATGAAGTGCATAAAGAGAACCATGATTGGTGAAGGCAAACTTAAACTCTTGGTCAGAGAACAATTAACAGATCATACTTATCTTTCGAGAAGAGTCTTTATATCAGAGCTTATATAGCAGAACTTACATGCTTAATCATAACAGTCTCCTTACAGTCATTGATAACTTTCAAAGTTATATTCATTCGGATAAAAGCTATTGTGCGAAACAAGGAAATGAGAGATATGATTAGAAGTATCAACACATATAACTAATTGGATCTCAACAACTCAAATGCTTGCTTGAGATAGAGAGGAATGGGTTTACTGACTCAACAATAATGTAAAAGATAGGCCCTTCGCAGAGGGAAGCAGGGATTAAATCATGTGCTAGAGCTTTTAAGTTTTGCAAAGCATATAGAGAGTATGAAAATAGTTGTTTGAGCTATGTATGTCGTTGTCAACGAATCGTAGTAAAGTGAACACTAACCCCTTGTCAACCAGACTTTCAAGAGCGGCTCCCATGAAGGACGTTATCTCTACCAGCAAGGTAGATCATCCCTCTTCTCTTTTGTTTACACATGTATTTTAGTTTCTTTATAGTTGACACTCCTCCCAACCTTTTGCTTACACAAGCCATGGCTAACCGAATCCTCGGGTGCCTTCCAACATTCACATACCATGGAGGAGTGTCTATTTGCAAATTAAGTTGCTTACTGATAAATCAGGGCAAAACATGTGAAGAGAATTATTAATGAAAGTTGTAGTTAATTGGGACTGGGCACCCCATTTGCCAGCTCTTTTTGCAAATTGTTGGATAAGCGGTGTATATGCCACTAGTCCATTGGTGAAAGTCTGTTTGACAAAAGTGCTAGAGAAACTCTACAGAACCCTCATGAGCTAATAAACAGTGACACAAAACTAGGAGTAATAAGTTTTGAATAATTTAAAGGTAGCACATGAAGTATTTACTTGGAATGGCGCAAAATACCATATAGTAGGAAGTTATGGTGGACTCGAATGGCAATGGTTTGGCTCAAGGTTTGGATGTATGAGAAGCATTCCCTCTCGATACAGGTCTTTGGCTAGCAAGGTTATGTAGCAAGCATAAGAGTTGAGGGATACAAACAATTATACAAGTGATAAGAATAATCATGCAATCTTCCTTAGAAGCACAAATAGTTTAACTTAAGAATACTAAGCTTATGAGCTACAAAGAAAGAAAGATCATGGAATAATATATTTGCATGCACTCCCTCTCTCTCTACTTAAGTCTCAAAGTATTGTCTACTACTGACCAATGCTAAGTTTGCCAAAACCAAAAAGATTAACTTGGTGCTCTAAAAAGTGATCCCTATACTAACAACAAGGTTATCAATATGAAAGAGAATTGCAAGCTAAAATAAAGTATGCAGAAAGTAAATGATAAAACTTCTCATTAATATTTCATAACGGCAACTCACACCAAGGGATACATAGATAACCAACTAAAAGAGAGATACTTCCACATTGCAAACCATCATATAAGATAACTTCCCTACTCACGATATGACTTTATGGAAAAGTAAAAGGTAAAGATAATGATGTGATACCGCGGCACTCCCCCAAGCTTGGAACAAACCAAGGGGATGCCAATACTTATGATGAATTACTCCTTCGGTGGTGGTGGTGAATTGTCCTCATCATCAGACTTCCAGGGAAGGGGTTTCCCATCAACAAAGGACGACTTGGATTCGATTATCCTGAAACTAGCGCAGCGCTTATGTTTTTAAACCGAGTTTCATACTCACAGTTTTGATTCTGGACATCATAGAGTTGCGCCTGCAGTTTGTTGGTGGTGTTGATGAGGTGAAATATGTCTTCCCAGAGTTGTGCAGTCTCCTTCTTATGTTCAGCGACCAGCGCGGACACCATTGAGTGGAAGACTCCCACTTCACGTTCCGCCAGCTTTTTGTATGTGAAGACCTCTTGCTCCAGCTTCTCCATCCTGGCTTCCAGGCTCCCTTCTCCTTTGGGTCCTCGCACGTCTTCCGTCTGCAGCTTTCCATCAACCATCTGCGACTCCTTGGGATGCATCTTCAGCTCATCCATGTATGGGGTGACGACGTTCACAAAGAAACTGTCCTTTGGAGGCTTCGATGAAGACATGGCAGCTCTAGATCTGAAAACAATATCTGGACAGAAACAGCTCGAAACGAAACACGATGAAAAGGCGAGATACGAACCTCGGGGGTTCGGGTGAGATATAGCAAAAAGTTTTACAACATAAGGAAGGTACAGGAGGAAACCTGATCGGAGACGAGCTCCGGGGTGCTCAAACCACCAGGCGCGGCTGGGGGGCCCACCGCGCCGACCTATGGTTTGGGCACCACGGGTGCCGTCTCCCATCCGGTTCGGTCTCTTATTTTTCCATATTTAATAAAAACGACGAAAATATCTTCTAGAAAGTTATTCGCGAAACTTTTCTTACCGAAACTGTTACCTATTCGAATCGAATTCTGCAGTCCCAGAAAAATGTTCTTCAATGAAAGTTTCCGGAGTCACCACTTTAATTGTATCAACCTCTTCATTAATAGAATCTCCAGAAATATAATGCTTGAGTCTTTGACCATTTACCACTTGTGTAGAGTTATCTTTCAATGAAGCAATTTTTATTGCACCTGAACGATACACCTCCACAATAACAAATGGTCCTTCCCATTTTGAGAGTAACTTTCCTGCAAAAAATCTGAGACGAGACCTATACAATAGAACTTTCTCACCAACATTAAATTCTCTTTTAAGAATTCTCCTATCATGCCATCTCTTAACTTTTTCTTTAAAGAGTCTAGCATTTTCATAAGCCTCACTTCTCCATTCATCTAAAGAACTTAAATGCAACAACCTTTTCTCACCGGCAAGTTTAAAATCTCTATTAAGTTCTCTCACTGCCCAATAAGCTTTGTGTTCTAATTCTAAAGGCAAGTGACAAGCTTTACCATAAACCATTTTATAAGGAGACATGCCCATGGGGTTCTTATAAGCAGTTCTATAAGCCCATAAAGCATCATTTAACTTACTAGCCCAATTTTTTCTAGATTTATTAACAGTCTTTTGCAAGATAGATTTAATCTCCCTATTTGACAATTCTACTTGTCCACTAGTTTGAGGATGATAGGCTGAAGCAATTCTATGATTAACACCATATTTAGCAAGAGTCTTTCTAAAACCACCATGGATAAAATGAGAACCTCCATCAGTCATAAGATATCTAGGTACACCAAACCTAGGAAAAATGACATCTTGAAGCATTTTTAAAGAGGTCTCACCATCAGCACTTTTAGTAGGTATAGCTTCTACCCATTTAGTGACATAATCAACAGCAACAAGTATATGAGTATTACCTTGTGAAGAAGGAAAAGGACCCATGAAGTCGAATCCCCAACAATCAAATGGTTCAATAACAAGAGAATAACTCATAGGCATTTCATTGCGTCTAGAGATATTACCAACCCTTTGACATTCATCACAAGATAAAATAAACTTTCTTGCATCCTTAAAGAGGGTAGGCCAATAAAAACCTGATTGTAGAACTTTCTGCGCAGTTCTATCTCCAGCGTGATGCCCTCCATAAGCACTTCCATGGCATTTCCTCAGTATTTCCTGTTGTTCATATTCAGGAACACATCTTCGCATAATACCATCGACTCCTTCTTTATATAAGTGTGGGTCATCCCAAAAGTAATGCCGCAAGTCATAAAAGAATTTCCTTCTTTGCTGAGCTGAAAAGGTTGGAGGCAAGTACTTGGAAACAATAAAGTTAGCATAATCAGCATACCAAGGACTATCTCGCGAACTTACACTTATTGCAGCCAATTGTTCATTTGGAAAGCTATCATTAACAGGAATAGGATCATAAGGAATGCTTTCCAATCTAGACAAATTATCAGCAACAGGATTTTCAGCACCTTTTCTATCTATGATATGCAAATCAAATTCTTGCAAAAGAAGTACCCATCTAATAAGCCTTGGCTTAGCATCTTTCTTTTCCATAAGGTATCTAATTGCAGCATGATCAGTATGAATAGTGACTTTCGAATCAACTATGTAGGGTCGAAATTTGTCACAAGCAAAAACTACAGCTAGAAATTCTTTTTCAGTAGTGGCATAATTCTTTTGAGCAGAATCAAGAGTTTTACTAGCATAATGAATAACATTTAACTTTTTATCTACTCGCTGCCCAAGAACAGCGCCTACAGCATAATCACTAGCATCACACATAATTTCAAAAGGTAAATTCCAATCAGGTGGTTCAACTACAGGAGCGGTGATTAAAGCCTTTTTCAAAGTTTCAAAAGCTTCCTTACAATCATCATCAAAAACAAAGGTACATCTTTTTGAAGAAGATTAGTAAGAGGCTTGGAAATTTTAGAGAAATCTTTAATAAACCTCCTATAAAAACCAGCATGACCAAGAATACTACGAATACCTTTAACATCTTTGGGACAAGGCATCTTTTCAATTGCCTCCACTTTAGCTCGATCAACTTCAATACCTCTTTCAGAAATTTTATGTCCAAGAACAATTCCTTCATTAACCATAAAGTGGCATTTCTCCCAATTAAGAACAAGGCTAGTTTCTTCACATCTCTGCAAAACTTTGTCAAGGTTGTGCAAACAATTATCAAAGGAAGTTCCATAGACGGAGAAATCGTCCATGAAGACTTCCACAATTTCCTCACAAAAGCCATGAAAAATAGCAGACATGCATCTTTGAAAAGTAGCAGGAGCATTACATAAACCAAAAGGCATACGTCTATAAGCATAAGTTCCATAAGGACAAGTAAAAGTAGTTTTCTCTTGATCTTGCGCTCTCACAGCAATTTGAGAAAACCCAGAATACCCATCAAGGAAACAAAAGTGAGTTTTCTTGACAACCTCTCAAGCATTTGATCAATAAAAGGCAAAGGATAATGATCTTTCTTAGTTACTTTGTTAACCTTTCTAAAATCAATGCACATCCTATAACCAACTACTACTCTTTGAGGAATTAGTTCATCATTTTCATTAGGAACAACGGTAATTCCTCCTTTCTTAGGAACACAATGCACAGGACTTACCCATCTACTATCAGCAATAGGATAAATAATACCAGCTTCAAGAAGTTTTAATACCTCATTTCTTACCACTTCTTTCATCTTGGGTATTAAACGACGCTGATGCTCAACAACAGGCTTTGCATCAGGTTCCATGTTGATGGCGTGCTGACATATAGTAGGAGAAATTCCCTTCAGGTCATCAAGAGTATATCCCATAGCTCCGCGGTGTTTCCTCAACACTCCCAATAACCTTTCCTCCTCTGTACCTGAAAGTTTAGAGCTGATAATAACAGGATATATTTTCTTATCATCAATATAAGCATATTTAAGATTATCAGGCAGAGGTTTCAAATCAAAAACAGGATCCTCCTTGGGTGGCATTGTGGTACCCAAATCTTCCACAGGTAAATTGTGTTTGAGCATAGGTTGACGAAGGAATACTTCATCAAGCTCATTCCTTTCTTCCCTGAAGTTCTCACTTTCATGATTCTCCATATGTTGCTGCAAAGCATTGTTAGGAGCAAGAACAATAGATGCAAGTTGAGCAATTTCAAAATCCTCACTAGGCAATTCAGTTTCATAAGGTGCTTTAGCAAATTTAGAGAAATTGAATTCATAAGATTCACCAGCAAATTTAGTAAAGATTTTCTCTTTCTTACAGTCTATAACAGCACCACAAGTATTCAGAAAAGGTCTACCAAAAATAATAGGACAACTATCATTGGCAGCCGACCCAAGTACAAGAAAATCAGCAGGGTATTTAGTCTTACCACAAAGGACTTCGACATCTCTAATGATACCAATTGGAGAGATAGTTTCCCTATTAGCAAGCTGAATAACCACATCAATCTCTTCAAGTTTACAAGGAGCAATTTCGTGCATAATTTCCCTGTAAAGCTCATAAGGAATAGCACTAGAACTTGCACCAATATCACATAAACCATAATAGCAATGATCACCTATCCCAACAGAAAGCACAGGAACACTAGACTTCCTAGAACTTTTAGGATGTGAGACAATATTAGAAGCATCCTCACAAAAGATAATGTGTCTATCTTCTAAATTTTCAGTGACAAGATCTTTAACCAATGCTACAACAGGTTCAACAGTTATTTGCTCATCAGGTTTGGTAGTTTTCTTATTACTTTTACTAACAACACCAGTTATGATAGTATGTTCCTTAATCTTATTAGGAAAAGGAACTTTTTCAATATAAGGTTCTGGAATAATGCGATCAGCAACATTAACCTCAACACCTTTAGATATATGAGAAACAGATTCATCTTTATATGGTTCATGATAATTTTTAAAACCCTCCTTCGGCAAACCGAAATAGGAAGCAAAGGCTTTATAAAAGTTTGCAACAATTTGAGAGTCAAGACCATAAGTAGTGCTAATTTTGCGATAATCATCAGTATCCATAAATTTTTAACACACTCAAAGTCATAGTTTATACCTGACTCCCTACCTTTGTCATTCTCCCATCCTTCAGTGTTCTCCTGAATCCGATCAAGAAGGTCCCACTTAAACTCTTCTTTATTACGAGTGAACGATCCAGCACAAGTGGTATCCAATAGAGTTTTATCTTGAAAGGAGAGTCTTGCATAAAAGTTATCAATAACAATATTACCAGGAAGCTCATGAATGGGACATTTGAGCATTAATGCCTTCAATCTCCCCCACGCTTGAGCGATACTCTCTCCATCATAGGGCCAGAAGTTATATATGAGGTTCCGATCCTTATGAATCTCACTTGGAGGATAGAATTTGGAGTAAAAGAGAGGTACAATTTCCTCCCATCCAAGAGAATACCCATTCTTCAGCAGTTTATACCAATGTGCAGCTTTACCAGACAGTGATAGAGAGAATAATTTCTTCTTAACTTCTCCCATCGAGATACCTGCACACTTAAATAACTCGCACAATTCATGCAGAAATAACAAATGATCTCCAGGATGGACAGTTCCATCTCCTGCATAGCGGTTATTTGTGACACGTTCAACAATTTTCATAGGAATTTTGAACGGTATTACCTGCTCATCTGGCGCCTCCTCTACTACCTTAGCAGTGGTAGTTGTTTTCCCAAATAGGAATTCAAGAGAAGACCCCTCCATAATGAGATATAGCAGCAGGCAAAAATAAAAACAGCACGTACAATAAATGTTTCCCTTACCAATTCCACTTACCAATAGCGCTACACTCCCCGGCAACGGCGCCAGAAAATAGTCTTGATGACCCACAAGTATAGGGGGTGTATCGTAGTACTTTCGATAAATAAGAGTGTCGAACCCAACGAGGAGCAGAAGGTGTTGACAAGCGGTTTTGATGAAGGATTCACTGTAAATGCTCACAGACAAGTTTTTAGGAGTTTTTGATATGACAGATAAATAAAGTACAAGTAAATAAAATGCAGTAGTAATAGTTGCAGCGAGTGGCCCAATCCTTTCTACAGCAAAGGACAAGCCGGTTGTTGTACTTATAATGACCAAACGTTCTTGAGGACACACGGGAATATTGTCAAGTGCTTTCGCTTCATATAGTTGATTAATCTTCATTGTTTTGATAAGTGTTGTGTGGGTGAACCTATGCTAATGCACCGCCCTTCCTAGGACTAATACATACTTGTGATTATACCCCTTGCAAGCATCCGCAAATACAAGAAAGTAATTAAGATAAACTAACCACAGCCTTAAACTTTGAGATCCTGCTATCCCTCATGCATCGATATACCAACGGGTGTTCAGGTTTCTGTCACTCCGGCAACCCCACAATTGGCAAACGAATACACAATGCATTCCCCTAGGCCCATAAAGGTGAAGTATCATGTAGTCGACGTTCACATGACACCACTAGAAGAATAACACCACAACTTAAGCATCAAACCATTAAATATTACTCAACATAGTTCACTACTAACATCAAGACTTCTCCCATGTCCTCAAGAACTAAACGAACTACTCACAAGACATCATACGGAACATGATCAGAGGTGATATGATGATGAATAACAATCTGAACATAAACCTTAGTCCAATGGTTTCACCCAATAGCATCAATAACAAGAGTAATCAACACCGGGAGAGTTTCCCCTATGAAATAGACAAGATTCAGCCCTAGATGTTACAGCGGAGACGGGGTGCAGCGGCGGTGATGATGGTGTTGGCGGTGGAGATGATGATGATGATGATCCCGATGAAGTCCAGCTCGATGACGGTGATGATGGCGACGATTTCCCCCTCCGGGAGGGAATTTCCCCCGGCAGATTTCTTCCTGCAGGGGAGCTTTTCGCTCTCTGGTGTTTTCCGCCTCGTGGAGGCGGCGGAATATTTCGATGGCCTCCTCTGTGTTAGGGTTTCGAGGGGGTCAAGTACGCGAAGGGGGAACGGCTGAGGTGGGCCAGGGCCCCCAAACCACCTGTCGGCGCGGCAGGGGGCCCACCGCGCCAAGGGGTGAGGAGGGCCCACCATGGCCCATCTCAGCTCCCCTTTTGGCCTCCTCCATCTTCTGGTAAAATAGGAACTTCCATATGTCTCCTTCGATTTATTGATCTTCAGAAATAGTGCATCTCGACGGTGCTTTTTCCAGCAGAATCCTGACTCCGGTGTCCAATTCTCCATTATTCATCAAACATGCAAAATAGGTAAAATAACATAAGTAACACTTCTAAATATGAAATATATCGATGAATAGCAGTAAATTATGATATAAAATAGTGATGCAAAATGGACGTATCAGATCCTTCTTAGTCAATCCAAAATGAAGCTTTGGTGAGTTTTTTGTAAATTTCATGTTGCAAATCCCAAACCCTCTCTTCACACATTAGAGTTCATAGTTTGACATGTGAGATTTCACACCATATTGAAGCATTTCTTGTTTAATATGTATCTAGACCTTGTCTATCAGTTGGATCTGTTAGTACATGACAAAATAAGACCATGTGCACTGGATTTTCATTTTTTTGATGTTTTTAAAATATTGTATGATTATTTCAAATTCGGCCTATTTCACACCATATTGAAACATTTCTTGTTTAATATGTATCTAGACCTTGTCTATCAGTTGGAGTTGTTAGTACATGACAAAATAAGAACATGTGCACTGGATTTTTATTTTTTTTGATGTTTTTTGAATATTTTATGATTATTTCAAATTCGGATGCAACGTCGACCGTTCATCCGTGTGATCGCTACCTTGCTGCACTGTGGCCGTGCGATCTGGCCCTGAACTAACACACGATCCGTGGATGGCTGGTTCTGCTACCTGATTGGCTGAGAAGCGGTGCACTCGTCGGACCGTTGGATTGAGCGGACCCTCGTAGACGCATGCATGCCATCGAGTGGGCCCCGCTGAGCGATTCGACGGCAGTGCATGCAGACGTCTCATCTGAGCAATTTCGCGCTGCACCCCGCTGCGCTGTACGCCACGTAGTATCAGGGCTATTGTTGCTCTCTTTTTTGACGGATTGACTTTTGCGCTGACAGCGGCGGCGGGACGGCGGCGCTTGCAGTGTGCACGCAGACCAGAAATGAATCGACCGGCTGCGCGCTTGCAGTGTGCGCGTGCCTCTTCCCAACCATCACATTAAACCGAGTTTTACACTTCACCTCCCCACCATCGCATTAAACAAGATCCGCTATAAAATAGCACCAAGTTCTTCTCCAAGTCGCACACCGCATCCCATCTTCCTCCAACCCTCTTCTCTCAAACAAGCAGCCGCCCCGCCCGCCCCTAGCAGCCCCAGCAACCATGGAGTACAGCGCCCCGACCTACCGCCTCCCCAACCTCACGCGGGAGCACCGCTCTACCACGCCCAATCTCGTAGAGCATCGCCAGCTGCGCGTGTGGGCCTTCTCGAGGTGGAGGGGCGCAAGGGATCTAGCGGAGTTCTTCCTCTCGTCCGGCTTTCGCCACCTCCCTCGTGGCGGGCCGCCCATGTACCGGCTCGAGGAGTTCTATGATGGCGGCCTCGTCATCGGCTACTACGTCACCTTCACCAACCTCTTCGACGCACTCCTCCTCCGTCGGAAGGCGTTTTGGTATGGGTGCGAGTACATCGCATTCACGCCGTTCAACGTCTTCACGGACTTCACCGACATCTTCCACTACCGGGGCACCATCCACGGCCTCCCCTACGAGGACGACGAGTGAGCCACCAAGGAGGAGCCCAGGAGAAGGTCAAGGAGAAGTGCCCCAAGGAGAACTCTTAGTGCCCTAGTTTATTTCGGGCTTATTTCCATGTTTATTTATTTCCATCCTAGTTTATTTCTCGTAAGTTGTAAGAGGGCACACTTATAAGTGTGCTAGTCGTGTAAGAGGGCACACGTTATAAGTGTGCATTTTATTAATCTTATGTCGTTATAAGTGTGCTAGTCTTCAACCCACATTTATTTAAAACTACATTTTTCTACTTATTTTTCATTGGTCGCTGATGTACAAATAAAAAATAACTAGTTAAGGACTGCAATTTTCAATCGTGGAAAATAAAAAAATATAAATTAAATTTATAACACTCACGGTGGTCAAGGAGTACAATCTCATGGTGGTCAAAATCTTCCTTGTTCTAAAAAAGAGCCCGAAACGTAGCCCAAACAACCTCATTTCTAATTCGAATAATTTTTTAACCTTCTCCAAATGAACTCAAACTTTAGGGTTAACATCTAGTGCACAAATATAGTGTCCGTGACCAATATGGAGTCATTTCATATAACTATAAAAAAAACCACTTCTATGTACACATCCAATTAGACATTTCTTTTAACTTGACACGTCATTTATTGGCCAACAAACAATATTTCATTTAAACCATTGTTTCTGTCCAACAACGGCTTGGCCCAACAACAGGTCCAGCAACGGGCCCAACAACATGAAATTCTTTTTTTCCCTGCACCTATTTTAAGCGAGCACTGACGCTTGGCCCAACAATGGGCCCATGAACTTGTCGGTTTTTCTATTTCGGAAACGGCTAACTTTTGTTTTTAGAAAACTCGGAAACGGCTAACTAAACCTGTTCGAGGTGTTAACTGATTTTAGAGCTAATTTAGTCGAATCATAACATTGTTCATAAGACAAACAGCTCCTAAATCGAAATCCCCAACTCCTAAATCGAAATTTCTAATTCGAACGACAAAGATACACCAAATAAATGGCAATGATACACACATAAAATGCTCCGGCCATCATGTTTGACTGCTTCTTCAATTCCACAAGCTGGCTCAACTGCTTCTTCAACTGCTTGTTCAATTTCTGCAACTCCCTATTCACCAAAACATCCTCCTCCAATGGAGGAGGGCCCAATGGAGGACGATCGGCTCTGTATGACATCTCCTCCTCCACGGCAGATGAGATGGCAGCCTCCTGGATTGGGGGCCCCTGAATTGGGGGCAGCAATTCAATTTGAAGCCCTCGATCCCGAATATACTTGTCCATCCACACAAAATAGCCGCATTCCGCCAAATCCTGAAAAGGGGAACGAAAACACTAATTTCCAAATCCATAGTGCAAAATCAAATTCAGTCCAAATCGAGACAAATCAATACAAACCCTACCTTTCCATCCTTCCCACGATGCGGGGCGCTCTCGCATTTGACAAATTCCCGACCGACATTGCCCCTCGTCGAGCGCACACATATCAAGCGCTTAAGTGGATCTAGGCGAGGGCAGTCCGGGCATGTAGTCATCGGGACTTCTCCATAACGCGGCCATGACTTCTGGGAGCCAGAAGCGGAGCTCGACATCCTTCGCCGCCGCCGCCGTGGACCGTTGCCGGAGAAGAGGAAGAAGAAGGTGCGCGGAAGAACAGAGGAAGAGAGGCAACGGTAATGTCGGGGGCAGGGCAGGACCACGGGAGCGGGGCTCACTCTGCCTCTTTATAAATGGATAAGGTTGACGTGGATAAGTGGTGGGTCCCTGTCTCAGTTGGCCCACAGTGGGTCCCGCGTTCCAACGGTTGCCTGGTGGGTCCCACGTTCTAACAGCCCAGCTCACATAATCCAAATTGAAGCTGACAGTTTGCTTCCGTTTAAGGGCTAAAAGAGCCGTATCGGGCCGTCGCTATTTGGGCCGTTCCAACTGTCGCCTCTGAGCTATTTCATCGAACGACGTCGTTCTCCAGTGAATAGCATGTAAAGACGTCGCACCTGGGCTATTCGCCCGCCGTTTTATATTCTTCCCTTCTCTTTTCATGACTACCAAATATGTTTGAGATTTGTGTCTATGTAGTTATCTGTGGATTTTCTCATTCTTATTTTCAAACATGTTAAGCTATCCAGAATGTTGAATCGACAAAAGAAAAAACGTGTCAGAGATTGTTGTCTCCTTTTACTCGAGTGCTAAACTCGTTTTTACGTTAGGTCGCGATGATTCACGCGTCGTGCAATCTCGATCATTCTCTGTGTTCAACATAATGACATACCGTAACATACAGAGAATGTTACGGTATGTCATTATGTCAATAATAATAATAATAATAATGACATACCAGCCTCACACAAGCCCTGCATCAGTTGGCGGCGGAAACACCACGCCGGATGCAAGCTGGAATGTCAATTATAGGCACCCAATGGCCAAACTAGAGTTGCTTTGCCTCGTATAATTGGCTGGTGCACACACGATTAATTGACTACGTACAGACGACAAAATCATATTGACGTCAGAGAAATCGGTTGAAGGACACCAAAATGGAAGACATGGTGGATGTAAAATCTAACTAGTAGAGATGCCTCCAAAAAAAACTAGTGGATTCGTCGTTGTCGGATATAATCAACAAACATGCGTACTCACACTCGTTTTGAAAACACAACGCCTTCAAAAAGGACAACGTATGTAAGTTGTTATAGCTGAAGTAGACCAGGGCAGGCACTTGATCCACTACATCGGTTGCATCGTGCTCTCCTTGTACCCATCGTTCACGGCCAAGTCGCCGCTCTCTTGCAAGCCACGCCCGTTTGTCTTGCATCTGTCGAATCTGGTGTGGCATCGTTTGGAATCATGATCATCCTATATAAGGATGATAATTAATCACTTAGGCTTAACCCTTCACACAGGGAAGGCGGGAGGAGACAACTAGTTAATTAAATCTTTTAACCGGGGCAAAAGCTTTGCCTTTTATATTGATATAGGAGAAGCAACCACAGTGTGGGCCAAAGTAAAAACAGGAACAAGTAAGGAAGAGATACACTCAACCAACACCGTCTAGTCTTTCAGCTAAAAAGATCGTCATATCTTCGGTGTCAGTCGCCTCTAAGCAACTATCTCAGCGAGAGGCTTATCACCAGCCATAACCCAGTTCTTGCCCTCGTCTTTGATCTTCTGGATGAGAGTCGACTGCATGGAGAAGGTATTGTTTAAAATACTCGCGTTTCTTTCCTTCCAAATCTCCCAAGTGATGAGCGTAATTGCAGACTTGAGCTCTTTGGGGTGCGCCGTGGGCGACTTGGAGGCCGCATGCCAATAGTCGAGGACCGTAGGGCGGCCCGTGCCCATGTCCTGCACCAGGGAGGGGCAGGAGAGCCAGGAGGCAGCCGTCTGCCATATGCGCCTCGAGAATCTGCACTCGAAAAGGATGTGTCTCGCCGTCTCGTTCTGACACCTGCAGAGCTGACAAAGGGGGGTGTGAGGCCATCCCCTCTTCACGAGGCGGTTGGAAGTCCACAACCTGTTCTGCACAACCAGTCAAGCAAAGAATTTGCATTTAGGTGGCGCCCATGTTTTCCAAACCAGTTGTTGAACGAGCAGGGGTTGGATCCGATGAATTGAGTCTTGTACGCCGATCCCGTCGAATACTTCCCGTCCGGAGAAAGCGTCCAAATGATGGTGTCCCTGGAGCTGGGGTCCAACGTAACGCCTTGCAGAAGGCCCCAGAGGTTAACAAACTGCGTCATATGATCCAGCATGAAATCATGGACCGCGATGTCTGCCACCCAGCAGAGGTTGGCAAGAGCGTCCACCACACATCGCTTCTTCTTCTTAGACGCTTGGAAGATTTTTGGAGCAAGCGACATAGGCGAGGTCCCATTTAGCCAAGAGGAGGACCAGAAGCTAGCGGTCAGGCCATCCCCAATAGTAACTTTTGTCGCAGCATTGAACAACTCTCTGTCAGTGTCATCATTTGGCGTTTCCAACCCCACCCACGCTTTTCTGGAGCAGTCCATTCAAACCATAGCCAGCGCAGCCGAAGAGCCCTTGCAAATTTCTCAAGGTCCAGAATCCCCAGACCTCCAAGCTTCTTAGGGCGGCAGACCATAGACCAGTTCACTTTGCACTTCCCTCCCGTCTCGGTGTCGCTTGCATTCCATAGCATGGCCCGTCGCAACCTATCGAAGGCCCTGAGAGTAGCTTTATCAGCCTTGATCGCCGTGAGGAGGAAAATATGCAGGGCCGTGAGAACCGACTTGACCACCGCGTCGCAACCGGCCCAGTTCAGGAACTTGGTCTTGTAGGGATTCAGCCTTGATGCCACCTTGTCAATGTACGGCTGCAGGTCCACCCGTCACAGCCGCCCCAGAGCAAGTTGAAGACCCAGGTACTTGATAGGGAATTGGCTAAGCGCAGCCGGGAAGTTGAGCAGCGTGGCTGCGAGGTCGAAATCCTCGCAACGAATGGGGGCGACTGAGCTTTTCTCGATATTCGTCATGAGGCCAGTGACCCTGCCAAAATTCTCCAGCATGGCAGAGAGGTAGCTCATGTCCTGGGCATCTGGCTTCAGGAAAATGACCGCATCGTCAGCGTACAGGGAGATGCGAGTTCTGATGAAGTTTTCAGGCAGCGGTTGGAGATGTCCTACTTCAGTGGCCAGCTCGAGGATCTTTGGGAGCGTGTCGATAGCAATGTCGAAAAGCAGTGGCGATAGAGGATCCCCTAAGTCCGCGGCCGTGAATAATTTCATTGCCGGGATGCCATTAAGAAGCACCCGAGAAGTGGCGGTGGAGAAGAGCAGGGACATCCATGCTCGCCAGCGAGGAGGGAAGCCCAATCGCTGCATGAGATCCAGCAGGTAGTCCCAACGAACGGTGTCGAAGGCTTTAGCGATGTCGAGCTTTATCAGTAGGGCTGGGGTCTGCTTTTGATGGAGACGACGCGCCACATTTCTGACATACATAAAGTTGTCATGGATGCTTGAGGCTTCATCAAGAATGACATCGTCTCCACGTCCCAAAGCGCCTTCATCAAGAATAATTAATTAAATCACCTTGAGGCTTGAGCTGCGTAGCCATGGCGTCCCGACGGTGGCTAGTTGTGCACTGTTTGCTGGTGGTGTATGTTCTTCTCCTCTGCGGCGTCGCTCTGGCCACGGTACCTCACACATGTTAGTACAAATTTGATTAGGTGTACAACATCCGAGAAGCTGAGAACGCAGAAACCTCACGAGATTTAGGGTAGTAGAGTATTGTATGTATAAAATTTTAAATGATTATTTACATATAAACCGCCAAAAATAGCTGATTTTTTTAGAAAAATATTGGCTTATCCCCTTACAAAATCTGTAATCCCATCTTCTCGTCTTCTCCCCACACAGAAACAGAGCTGCTCACTGCCGAGGCATGGAGCTCGCCACCGCGGCCGTCGCCGCCTCCACGGCCTCCGCCCACCGCCCCAACTGCTTCACCTCCCCGCGCGCAACCTCCTGGTCTCTTTCTTCCCCGTCGCCCCCCTCCTCAACCTCTCGCTCACACTCTCTGTCCACCACGCGGTCCCAGAGCCGACAGCGGCAGCTCCCCGTCGCCTCGGCCGCCGTGGAGCTCCGCGAGGCCGCCTCGGGGGGCGGAGACTCCGTGCGCGTCACCGAGACGCCGCAGCCCAACTCCAGCGTGAGGACACTCCGACTCTGTTCGATTTAATTTCGTGGTCACATTTGATGGCTGAAAAATCCGTTCTTGATTCTCGTGGCAGGTCAAGTTCAGCGTGGAGGTGCCCACCTCCATCTGCCAGGAGTGCTACCAGACCACCCTCATGGAGTACTCCAAGCGATTCAAGGTACACACACCACTGCTAATCATTTCAATCCGCTATACATAATTTGCACACAGCTCAACTATATTCCTTCCTGTCAGGTTCCTGGTTTTCGGCCTGGAAAGATAGTTCCAGAGAATGTACTTCTAAACTACGTCGGACCGCAGCATGTACGGGCTGCTACAGTCGAAGCGATCCTCAGACATACGCTTCCACAAGCATTGTCCTCGGTCTGAATCATCTCTTGCGGAATCATGACTCTCCCTTTTCCACTCCAGAATGATATGCTATCATCATTGCCTCTGTTCAGCTGATATCGTCGTCATCTGTTTTATAGGTAGAAGATAAGGCCTTAGAAGATTCTGTACGGATTCTCACGAAGTTTGATGATATGAATGAGTCTTTCTCCCTCGACCATGTGTTTAGGTGCACAGCTACTCCCATCTAGGCGTACTACTTATTTTGAACTTGTTTAAAATTTTGGTTTTCATCCTATCTTTTTTTTATGTCGAATTTCTTCAGGTATGATGTTGCGGTGGATATTGTTCCTGACCTCCGGTGGTCAACCGAAGACAAATATAAGAACCTCAAGGTGGTTATTGAAATAGATGAAATTGTTGATGCGGAAAACGCGGCCGAGTTAGAGCTTAAGCGTCGTCGTAAATCTCTTGGGGCTCTTCGAGTGGTACCCGACAGAGGTCTACAGGTGAGTTCTTATAGTTGCTGTAGTATGCAATACACCAATGAAAACTTTACTGTGTGTTAGATCTGTACTCAGGACTCTAGTTTCTGCATTGACGCAAAAACGACACAGTGGCCAAGTGGCGAACTATTCATCTTTTCCAAATATTTTGCGTATTTGTGATTTTGTGTTTCTGGAATCTTATGAACCCAGTGCTCTAACCTAACTTGTATACAATACCCTAGTATCTTCTCACACCTGCATTGTACTTCAGGACCAGTGTGAGATAAAAGTGATTAATGTGTAGTTCGCAGAAGGGAAGTGAGTCCTGGTTGTAATTCTCTTGGGCTGCTTCTTGATATTACACTGTTGTTCCATTTCTATTTTATAGTCCTTATATGCATTGTTTTTTCCATTAGTTTTAGTGTTGTGAATAATTATTCACAATCTGCATCATATTTCTGTTACGAAGAGTTATATACAAAATAGATTTGTGCGAAGCTTAAAGTATTGACCACAACAGTTTGCTTGTCAATGTAAAATAGCATTACCATTTCCGTAATAAATGGCGGAACTACTTGGCTTGCTTCTTTGGAGTTGGCATGTTAGATTAATATTATTTCATGGTAAGCATCGGTAATATTGTTGTACGGTAACAGCATTCATTTTCTGAACGTGTAGATTGGTGATGTAACAGTAATAGATATATTGGCTGAAACTATCACAACCGATGGCTCTAAGGGCGAAAGGATTCCATCAGCTGAGGCTACAGGTTTGCTTACTTCAGACATATCGTTTCTATTTTGTTTGCACAACTTAATATCCGCAGTTATCGCTGGTCTGGTACACCACTTTGATTGCAACCGACTAAAGTAGTGATGTGATATTTGAATCCACGTGTCTTTTGAATTCTCTTCTATGTGCAACATAGATAGGGTGTGCAGTATTATGCTTTCATTTCCTGTTACTTGAAATGACAGTGATGTACTTCTATCTTGTGATGTCTTGCACATCTACCATGGCTTGCTTGCAGGGTTCCAGTTGGACACCGAGGAAAATGATAACCTTGTTCCTGGATTTCTGGGTTCGCTAATTGGGATTCGTCCTGGTGAGACTCGATCATTTCCTATTCAGTTTCCTGAGTCCTATGATCAAGAAAGTCTACAAGGTGTCCGTGCCCAGTTTACTGTGAGTATCTCTCCAAACCGTATATCTATTAATCTATGTACTCCACTCATTCTACCAATTTGCATGTGGGAAATAAGATACACTTGTATGTTACCCATCAAACTTTGACTGCATGCAAACCATAGTGACATAGATTTATTTTAGCTAGCGCGGGAGGTTTTCATTCCCATTTTCACTTGTATTGTGTAGGTTGTCTGTAAAGAACTCTTCCTCAGAGACTTGCCAGAGTTGGACGATTCACTTGCCGAAAAACTCCTTCCAGGATGCACTACCATGGATCAGGTTTCTATTTTATCGATGTAGTATTTGTTTCACTTAGTAGTTAATAATAGCCATCCAAATCAACATAATTGGATATGCATCTGTTGAACCTGATTTTTTTTGGAAATTACTCCCAGTTGATCATAGTTCGCAGTTCACTTTGTAAAATATTAGTTGTAATCTGTATCACCATATGATACGTTCATTAGCAAATTTTGCCAACTGTTTTGATAGGATTACCCCTTCTAACTGAAACAGGTTCGAGAAAGAATTTTGGAAAGATGCAAAGAAGTGGAGAAGACCGCTATAGAACAAGCAACAGATAACGCAATCCTCGACCAGCTGGGACAGGTTGAGGACTTGCTTCTGAAATAGCTTTTGAATTCTCAAGTGCTGTTGCAGGAAGATCATCCCTATGTTACCTTTGGTCGTTATCAAATTCCTTTTTCACATTCTCCATTATCCCATAACCTTGCACTAATGCATCCATTGGTTTGTTTAGTTGGTTGAGGTCGATGTTCCACGGGCCATGTTTCAAGAACAAGGCCAACAGTTGTATGGAGCCAAACTTCTGCAACTTCAGGTGCTGCACAAGCAGTCAGTCTAACACTCGGTTTGCTCTTAGTATCTTGCTTTCTCAGGGTAGATTTATTGATTCCTGCAGGCAGAGAGGAGGCTAGATAAAGATCAGTTAGCTTCCCTTTCAAGCGGAGGTCGGTCCAGGAGTACCTGAAGAGTGAGAGGGAGAACATCACTAAAATCATCAAACAAATGTTGGCTGTGGGTGAAATATTCAAGGCCGAAAACTTACAGGTAGCAATACCAACATGTTTGCTTCTTAACTTCTGATCCTCACATTTCTATACATTCATGTATTAACCGCATATCATACCATATCATCGTGTAGTACTCGACCGATCAGCTCATCAAGGAAGTTGAGAACTCTATAGAGGAGTTCAAACGCTATAATCAGGACTATGACGAGGGGAACATCAAGCAGCAGGTATTTTTAGCTGTTTTTTTCCTGATATTTCCAGTGAGGAATTCCTTCAGTCGCTGCGGCGTGAGAACACCCTTTTTCGATCTTATTGTGTCAAAATTTTCAACTACTTGCATATGTATGCAGGTTCAAGACGTTCTCGAGGCTGCAAAGGTGCTCGAGTGGCTGAAGGAGAACTGCACGATCGAGTACATCAGGAAATGAGTGGGATGCTCTGTCGGGTTTCAAAGATGGTAGGCAGGCACACAAACTTTGCGACGAGCTACCTTCAGCTTGCAGTCTGATGCAAACTGGTGTTTGATTGATTTGTTCATAGCACAAGGAAGGAGTCTGGTTTACATGTAGATGGCAATTTTGAGTTATATATATATATGTTTCTCACACGGCGGTAATGGACTCCGCAAACATATACTCCGTAGTTTTCACAGTTATATTGTTTATAAGAAATCAACGGTCAAATGTGCTTAAAACAGTACTTTTTCAACTGAGAAAGGTTGACCCAGGATCTTTTATCGAGGTCTCAGGGATCTTGCCCTTTCAAGTCGACTCACGTGTCACAATTTGTCTCGAGGCTTATCTTGGTCAATCTTGCGCATGATTGACAGAAAAAAAAAGACTACACAAGTTCACAACAACAATGCATGAATTTTGAGAGCTATACTTACCACACAAATCTGTACAATTAACAAGTAGATATGCAGCTTCTGCTCCAACTTTCCAGCGTATTACGCTACACAAGTCGAATTAAAGCACATACATGCCTGTTAAAAGACAGAAAATAGCAATGGTAACAGATCTCTCACAAAAATAGTAACTTCCCTATTCAGAAACCTAAACTATCCGAGAAACCTGACTAAATACACGGTCCACCCGTTTATACCATTGCAAATGCCACACCTAGGAGCTGTCCATCATGCTATCGTTCCCGGACAAGTTAGCCATGCGAAAGCTACCAGTGGTATCTGAGAGCTTGGCTTCGGTGATTCTTTCGGCTCCAAACGTGAAATTACTCGGGATGTTGTTTGGGCCGACCCGCTTGAAGATCAACGACGCTGGAGCCTGGTGGTTAAAGGTAGGCACCTGGATGTCACCTGCCGGTTTTGCGTAACCGAATCCAGCAGAAGGGAAGGAATCTGTTGGAGCGAGAGATTGAGCTGCCACACCAGTAATGGAGCCGAAAAGCTTCTGCTCATACGCGATCAACTGCTGCTGCGCCACTGTAGAAAAAAGCTTCTTTAGCCACCATGCCCAAGTTCTTAGAACGATATATCTTGAATGTCAGCAAAAAGTTGTAGAGATAATGAAGTTACCATCAGCCAGTTGCACTTGTGGTCTCCGGTCTTTCACCCATTGGAAAGATTGTGCAAGTGGCCAGCCTCTGGACTTCATCAAGAAGGCTATCACAAATGCAGCTGACCTGATCAATGTGTTTTGGATGCATTAATCAAAGAAGTCCCAGCAGCAGTAGCAGCAGCAGCAGCATAAGAAACCACAAATGCTAAGGGGAACTAATGTTTACATGTACACACCTGCTTTTCCCTGACATGCAATGGACTAGAACTCGAGCTTTATCCCTCTCGCATTGTTCTGAAGTTGAAAATAACAAATAAGTAGGTACATGATGGCCTTACTGAGTGAGCACCAGATAATCCTATCCTCAATATGGGAAGGGGACTGTGAGAGAGAACAGCAAAAATCACAAGGTATCTAAAGAACACGAGTTCAAATGACAATCGATCACACAAACCCTTTTATGCTAAAAGAAAGTAAATGTCGGCCATAAGCAAAAAATGTCAATCCTGCAGAATAGAACAATGGATATACATACAGTCAAACTGGCATGCTTGTAGCGGTCTGGCGACTTGAAGAATGGGACCATACCTAGAAAGTGGATAGCATCATCAAACTGCAAAGTCTTGTCGTCTTGAAGGCAGTGATAGGTGAAGGAATTCCGGTACAGGTTTTGGCAGAAGGGCACGGTCTGTGAGGCAAAAGAGCACCATTTCAGTTTGGCAATCCGGGGAGGTGAGAGATGAAATGGAGGGGATCGTGCGTACGTTGAGGATGTGTGAGACGCCGATGGTCTTGAGCAGCTCGGCGCGGGAGGCGTGGTCGTAGGTGCCGAGGAAGAGCAGGTCCCTGAGTATCTCGGACGGGAAGGCCGAGTCCCTGGGGCTGGGGACGGCGGGGGCGAGCGGCGGGCGGTGGCCGCAGACCCCGCAGGGCTCCCCCTGGTCGTAGCGGTGGTAGTGGCCGCAGATCCCGCACGGGTTCTCCCGCTCCCGCTTCCTCATCGTCCTGACCCGCCGCCGCCGCCGCCGCTGCCGGCGATCGGAATCCCGAGAGAGAGAGAGGCGTCTGAGTTTCTTGGTCAGATGATGGGAAGGAGATGACGACATGTTTTTTTTTTTTGATTTTTCATACTCCCTCCGATCCATATTAGTGGGCATAGCTTTGTCTAAATTCATATGTATGTAGTTAAGTATTTAGACTAGATACATGTGTATCTAGACAAAGTTGTGCCCACTAATATGGATCAGAGGTAGTACTTGTATTCATACGTAGAGGAAGACAATACAAGGCCAGATACAAGCAAAGAAACAACAGTTGATTCAGGGTCAAAGGAGCAAAGTGGAGGGCTTTCATAAAAAGAAGTTGTGAGCACAGAAATGCATTCCGTTGGATTCTGAAAACTTCAATCTTACGCAGATTACTAGTTTCCAAAAATGACGGAGTCCTTTAAATTTATAATGAACTAGCACACATGTCCGTGCGTTGCAACGGGAGGATAAATAAGATTTGCAGCGAGACATGATTGAACAACAATTATGACAAGGGAACTATTGAAGTCTCGCATGTTTTGTGAAGCATACGCCCAACACTTCTCATTATCCTTAGTAAGAAAAAATAGACTAAACTTGAATTTTATTGAATGTTTTTAGCTCGTCAAATCATTTATGTACGCAATCATTTGCATAACTCAATTTTCAAGATATCGGTATTTAATTAAACTGCCGTATACAATGCAACTAACTACTCCCTCCTTCTCAGTTTATTTGAAGTTTCTAATGAAATATTTTGTATCATATATATTCCATGCAAAGTTCATCAATTTGCCAACCTAGGATACGCGTAAGCCTTATAAACTGAGAAGGAGGGAGTATTTATTTAAATTCAACCGCCCCATACAATACAGCTAGCAGCCACGAGCTCCTATTTCTTATTCTCATCACAAAAGAAAAAGAAATAACGCTAATTTCTGGTAGCACCCACAAACGGTCGATCCTAGTTCTGCTAGCACTCACGAGAAGCTGCTACGCATGCAGGCTACGCGCCGGTGTCCGGATGAGGATCTGGCTATCCCGTGGTGGCTGCGCCCACCGGTGTACCAGCAAAAGGGATAAAAAAAAATCGAAGGAGAGGCACCAGATCCGCCGGCGCTGCACCACACCCGCGAGCGTCCGCGCACTACTTGCTGTCAGTGGCGGAGCTGCACTATGACTATGTGGTCAAGCGACATCACTAAATTCTGGTTAGTAAAGAAACCTTAGCTATGGACACACCGGAATTGACCACATTAATCCTGGTTTCTGACATCAGTGCAATTATATTTGAGGTTTGACAACACTGGTCACTGGTCCTAGCTCCGCCACTGCTTGCTGTCTCCATGGAATCCCGCATCCCCGCCGACGAAGGCCACCAGCACGGGGAGGGAGAAGCTGCATCGCGATGTGTTTTCATGCCGGTGGAAGGAGGTGGGCGAGAGGCGGGCCTCAAAATTCCAACAAAATAAGAATAAAGCTCCCAGAGGCCAGAGTGGCACCATCGGCCGGCCATGCCGCCGCCATGGGCCATATCCAGTGGATCCGAGCCTTCCAAGCCGGGCTATGCTCGGGACGGCGCCGGCCATGGCGGGGCCGGAGGAAAGAACGTCGGGGCCAGAGTTCATCACGATGGAGTGGTCTTGCGGTCTGAGTACCTAACGTCGGCCGTTTCCTCCTACCTCCGGCGGTCCGGCCTCGATCTGTTGGTGAGGACCACCCCTGACCACTCGTGACGGAGCGGGTCCGTGTGGTTTTTTCGGGGCAGGTTTTGCTTTGGTAGCTGAATGGATGGGCTGAAATGGTTTCTACGAACTTTTGGTTTGGATTGGGGCGGGTCCACGCAAAAATAGGTTTGGTGCGGTGCGGGGCGGGTGCGGTTCCAAAAATCATGTGTCGAAAGTCGAAACGGCCTGAGCCCGTGGGTTTGAACCTCAAACCCGCGGCGGAACCCAATGTCCGTCGTCGACGTCATCTGCTTGAGAGGACGCCCGCGCAGCGCTCGTCGTCGCCCACCGCCAACGAGCATGACTGGCGATGCGCCAGCGCCTCCCTCGCATGCTGGGCGCAGTAGGCCTGCACGACGGCGTTGATTTCGCGGCAACCGCCGCCAGAAACACGCCGGGACAGTCCAAGTTTGTCACGCCCACAGATGATGTTCCTGGACTGCGTCCATGTCGAAGTGGGCGAGGATTTTGTTGTTGGCGGCGCCGTCCTGCAATTTCTCAAGGGCCTCCGCCGAGTCGCCCAACAGATAGCCACGCGGCCGGCGGCGCTGCTGTTCCTCTTGTCCTCTAGATCTCAGTCTTGCTGGTATTCTCTACTTTCTCGTACTGTCGTACACCATGGCCGAGCACGGCCTCCGACGAGTAGACTCCGCGCTTGTCCATGGCTCTAGCTGCCGGCGAGCTAGCCTCGGAGGCTCGGCCAAGGCCGCCGGTGAGGTCGCCTGGGAGACTTGTCCGGCGATGCCGGCAAGGCTGTTCGTCACTCTTTAATTAGTTGTACTAATTACCTGCCAGAATAGTATCTGGGAGTAACATACTAATTACGTGCTAATCAATTCCTATTTAACCATAACGTTAATCACGCACGCCAACCTGATTAAATCGCTCAGGGTGAGGTGATTTTAATCGTGGGTTGGGGCGGGTATGGAGCGCACCTCTCCCCATTATCAGCATGAGACGAAGCCAATCATAGGTACGAACTTTTTTTTATTTTTTTTACTTGGCGGTGGTAAGCGCCGTAAATATGATCAAAGCCAGGGGCAAGACGGGGAAAAGAAAAATTGAACCGGTACCTGACTTATGGGTGGCAGTGGTGGGTAAATATATGATTTGGTGGGAGGATAAAATCGGAAAAAAAAAATGACGTAACACAAGAAATCTTAATGCTTTTATTATTAGGTAGGTACTAGCAAAACATGTCCGTGCGTTGCTACGGGAGTGAAAAAATAAACAACGATCGGTCGAGACATGTGACAAATCCAAAGTAGCCCAAAATTGATTGACCGATTAGAAAAACATTAGTTTTTTATTTTACCAAGCGCATAAGTTAACAATAAATAACTTGACGGGAAAAAATATACATGTTGATACATTATTGTCTCCATAATAACTTGATATAAATTTACCTTAGATCATCTCTTGTTACTCAACGAAGGTCTACCCTTACTAACTTCTTCTTCTGATTTGACCCATAAAGGGTTCACCATCGCAATTGACCCTTTGCACGGTGTGTTGCGTCTAAACTCACGATTCGCTATAATTTGCTCTATTCTAACTTTTTTTTGTGCTGGCTGCATATTTGCATATTTTTGTTTTTCCCGCGCGCATTTTTTTGTCTTTAGTTCAGGCTCAAAATCTGCATATTTCTTCCTCCCTTTTGTGTATTTCTTTGGCAGCTGGGTTGAATCCTTCATCGTTTTGTTTTGTTGATTGGCTTGACGACGCTTTTTCAATTTTTCTTGTTTTTCTTCGTTGGTCATCCGCGCGTACCGATCTCTATCTTTCTGTCTTCTTTGCTTCTTGACATCTATGATTGGAGATTGGGTCACAAATTGCTTGTCTGCATGAGAGTTTTCCGTACTGTATGAATCTGTCATCGATTCAAAAGAGAAATTGATTAGATTTTACATCACACGTATAGTTTCGCTCCGCCGAGATACGGACATATCGCGAAGCTAGCCTAGTCGATCCAATTGATTCAGCTAGTGCTACTTGCATTGCACACAGCGCACACACATGCAAAAAGGATTTGATTCCACCGTTACGCGTCTGTGTTGTGGTTTAATCTGACCTGCACGTTCGTGATTCAGTTGATTTAGCTAGTACATTGCACACGTATGCAAAAGGGATTTGATTCCACGGACACACGTCTATTGCGGTGTGTTTTGATTCCAGAGCTACTTGTTGAAGCGGCAAAAGATACACATTGCGGCGAGGATGGGCAGGATACACGGGAGTCGTGAAGCCGCTTGCTCGCGCGTGTTCATCATAGATTAATTTTGGATAAGCATGCATCTAACGATGCCCAGATTCATGCATATAACCATGCTGCCATGCACATGCACGTAGAGAAGGGCTGGCCTGAATGCTTGGCTAGTTGGCCTAATCGTGCATGTGCCACGCCATGGCCTCGCTGCACGGATAGAGATTGAGATCTAGATGGAAGAGACGAATTGACCTGCGCGTTCGTGATCAATCATGGCCGTGGGAATTGCTGCGGTGCTGCACGATCTGGATTTGAACTGCCCTGCATCACACGACCTGGTCGATACCTCTTCCTCAGCGTACTCGTCGGAAGTTTCAGCGTCATGGTATCGCCCAAGATCGCGGCGAGTTGCGACTTGTGTTGTGGCCAGGAGAGTTGTGTTTCGATCGTGCTGCATCCGTTCGACGGGTTCTGTGCGATTTGACCGGGGTTGTGCAGATTATAAATGGAAGGGACGACAGCCATGAGCTTTTGCACATTATCATGTTGGGTTCAAAATCCGGTCCGTGCTCTGGTTGGATTCTGCACGTAATCTGATCAATCGATCAAATCTCTAGATGGGCTGTGGTAGCATCGGACTGCATTTGGCCCAAGATGAAGCGATCGATTATAAAACCTGACGTAGGAAACGATGCCTGCACGAGCAGCATACGAAACGAAACAAAAGCCACGACGTACGACAAGAAACGCAAACGGACGAAAATATGGGGGAAGAGAGAACGAGTATGGTTTGGGGAAACGCCACACATCGGGGCGATCACGTATTGCCAATATATAGTGTACATGTCTTGCCTAGCAAGGAAGATCTACAACCGACGAATTAATCTAGGGTACAAGGTCGGTTGGATAGCTTAGGAAACTATACATGATACGCACAATACAACACGTACAAAACGTGTACTCTAACATCCCCCCGCAGTTTGTGCGTCGATTGGGAAGATGCACAAGCTGGACCGAAATTCATTGAACAATTGCGTTGGGAGCCCCTTCGTCATGATGTCGGCAAACTGTCGAGAAGAAGGCACGTGAAGAACTCGGACCTATCCAAGTGAGACCTTCTCCCGGACGAAGTGGATGTCGATCTCGATGTGCTTGGTGCGACGATGCTGAACCGGGTTGGATGCCATGTAGACGGAGCTAACATTATCACAGAAAACCACGGTGGCAGCCGAGAGTGGGTGATGAAGTTCACCAAGCAACTGACGGATCCAACAGCACTCAGCCACAACATGGGCAACGGCCCTGTACTCCGCCTCTGCACTCGAACGAGACACCGTTGTCTGACGCTTGGACGACCAGGAAATCAAGTTGTCGCCGAGGTAGACACAGTATCCTGACGTCGACCGTCGCGTGTCCGGGCAGCCGGCCCAGTCAGCATCGGTGTAGGCTGTGAGAGTAGCAGGTGAAGACCGCGAGAGATGCATGCTGAAGTCCAGTGTCCCCTTGATGTAGCGGAGGATCCGATGTACCAAGCTCATATGAGTCTCGCGAGGGGCGTGCATGTGAAGACACGCCTGCTGGACGGCATGAGCAATGTCAGGCCGGGTGAGCGTCAAGTACTGAAGAGCTCCGGCGTAGCTTCTGTACTTGGTAGGATCGGGAAGGAGAGCACCATCAGCAGCTGACAACTTGCACTTGGTGTCGATGGGGGTGGAGCAGGGGTTGCAGTCAGTCATGCCAGCGCGCTGCAAGAGATCAACAGCGTACTGCTTCTGCGATAGAACCATGCCAGAGTCCGTCCGCGTGACAGAGATTCCGAGGAAGAAGGAGAGGTCGCCAAGGTCTGTCATGGCAAACTCAGAGTCCAAGAGCCGAGTGAGACGATGTAGAAGCTCGGTGCTGGAGGCGGTGATGATAATGTCGTCGACATAAAGCAGGATATAGGCGAGCTCGCCGCCATGGTGGTAGACGAAGAGGGACACATCAGACTGCGAGGCAATGAAGCCGAGTCGATGTGTGAAGAGGGCGAAGCGCTGGTACCACGCTCTCGGGGCCTGCTTGAGCCCATACAACGACTTGTGAAGCCGGCAGACATGGTCAGGGTAGCGATTGTCGACGAAACCAGGCGGCTGCTGGCAATAGACCTCCTCGTCAAGATTGCCGTGTAGGAAGGCGTTCTTGACGTCAAGTTGATGGATCGGCCACGCCCTCGACAAGGCGATGCTGAGGACGACGCGGATGGTGGCGGGCTTGACGACGGGGCTGAATGTCTCGTCAAAATCGATGCCCGGCTGTTGAGAGAAGCCGCGCACCACCCACCTTGCCTTGTAGCGAGCAAGGCTGCCATCGGAGTGAAATTTGTGCTTGAAGATCCATTTCCCTGAAACAACATTAGCACGAGCAGGGCGTGGAACAAGAGACCATGTCCCATTGTTAACAAGAGCATCATACTCCTCATGCATAGCGCGCTTCCAGTGCGGATCGTTTAGCGCACCCCGGTATGTTTTTGGAGTGGGAGAGGGGACGGAGTGGGTGACTGTGAGGTTCAGGCGATCGATAGGCTTGAAAAGACCTCGTTTAGCACGAGTGTGCATCGTATGTGTGTTGGAGGGAGATGGTGGTCGATGCACAAGCACAGGAGGAGAGACGTTCGATGCAGACTCGGGAGAGCTCGTGGGGCTGGACGACTCGGTGGAGTGGGCCGAATCTGGAGAGGCCGGTGGGCTAGGGGCTAGGTTAGGCGAGGGAGGCCCATGTGAGCTGTTTGCCGGCGGAGGCGAGGGAGGCCCATTGGGGCTGGGACCAGGTGGAGGCGAATGAGGCCCAGGTGGACTGTCGGGTGAGCCGCCAGGCGTAGCAGGCGCATGCATAACAGGCGCATGCATAGCGGGTGCGGGTGGAGTATGTGTTGCGGCCATGTTCAGGAGAAAATCGAGCGCCATGGTAGAGTTGGGAGGTCGGTCGGTGAGTGTTGGAAGGGAAACACGGATTCGTCAAAGACGACGTGCCGGGAGACGATGACCCGACGGGTTTGGGGGTCAAGGCATCGATAGCCTTTGTGACTAGGAGGGTAACCAAGAAAGATGCAAGCTACAGATCGCGGTGCGAGTTTGTGTGCGGCGGTGGCGGACTGGTTTGGGTAGCAGAGGCAGCCAAACACTCGTAGGGCACCATAGTCGGGTGGGGTATTGTGTAAGCGAACGTAGGGAATCGCAAAACTGATGGGTTGCGAGGGGCGTACATTGACAAGATGTGTCGCCGTGGCTAGGGCTTCAGCCCAATAGGAGGGTGGCATGGACGATTGAAAAAGGAGGGTGCGGGTGACGTCATTTATCGTACGTATCGCACGTTCGGCCTTGCCGTTCTGGGCGGAGGTGTAGGGACACGACAGTCGTAGACGAATGCCATGCGCGTTGAAGAATGTTGTGACCGTGGAGTTGAGGAACTCAGTCCCGTTATCGGCTTGCACTGCGACTAGGGGGCGAGAAAATTGTGTGCGGGCATAGGATACAAAGTTGATGAGGATGGCGGCGGTATCGGATTTTTTAGTGAGAGGAAAAGTCCAAATAAAATGAGAGAAATCATCAACAATAATAAGATAGTACTTAAAACCCGAATTACTCAACAAAGGAGATGTCCAAAGATCACAATGTATTAAGTGAAAAGGTTCAACACTAATCGAAGTAGACCTAGTGAAGGGGAGTCTTACATGTTTGCCAAGTTGGCAAGCGTGACAAACATGCGAGGCTACTTTATTACATGGGATAAACGATTGTTTGTAGAGATGTGACATAGCATCACGACCCGCATGACCTAAGCGACGGTGCCAAAGCTCGGTGGAGGTGGTGGCGAGGAGTCCATGGGCGTGGTGGTGGATGACCGATGACGGGAACACGTAGAGCTCTCCACGGCTATTGCTGCGAAGGAGGATGGCCTTGGTGCGAAGATCCTTGACAGAAAAACCAAGCGGGTCAAACTCAATAGAACATCGATTATCAGTGGTGAATTGACGAATAGATAGAAGATTTTTAACTAGATTAGGGACTACTAAAACATTATTAAGAAAAAGTGTGCGTGCGGAAGTTGGTAGGGAGGCATGGCCAAGATGGGAAATAGGCAAGGTAGAGCCATTGCCTACGGTAACAAGAGAGGAAGAAGGGGAAGGTGCAAGATGTTGGAGCATACCGGGGTCGGAGGCCATGTGGGCAGTGGCTCCGGAGTCCATGACCCACTCACCATTGTTCGACGGAGTGGCGGCGTTGTTCAGGGCCGCCATGAGCGCCGAGCAGTCCCAGCTTGGAGCGTTGGAGGTGGTGGTGTAGCCGGGGATCGGCGGGGCGTTGGTGCCGAACGCCTGGCCGTGCTGTGGAGCGAGGGAGGTGAAGGCCTGCGCGTGTGGCAGCATGGGTCCTGACGCGCGGCCAAGGAGGCCGGGTGCCCCGGAGTTGGGCCGTGGCGCGGGCGACGCGGACGGCGCGGGCGGCGCCTGCATCTGCTGGGCCTGCCCGGTGTAGGGGTTGAAGCACACCCATGGACCAACCGGAGGAGGAGCGCCGCTGCCTCCGTTGCGGTTCCAGCCGGGGTTGCCACCCCCGGTCTTCTTCTTGCGCCAGTTGGGGTTGTGCCCGCCGTTGCGGTTCTGCCCGCCGCCATAGTTGCCACCCCCGGACTGGTTGCCATTGCCGGGGCCATGGGAAGAGGAGCCGCTGGAGCTGCCGGCGCCTTGGGAGTTGGCGCCGTAGAGCGCGACCTGGGACGCCACCTGCGCCGAGTGGCCGAGCTGGGTCTCACGCAGAGTCAGAAGAGAGCGCGTCTGGGCGAAGGACGGCAGCGGGTTCTGCATGGTGACGATGGTGGTGATGTCGGCGAAGCGCGGGTTGAGGCCGCGGAGGCAGTTGAGGACGAGCGTCTGGTCGGAGACGGGCGTGCCGACGTCGCGCAGAGCATCGGAGAGGGCCTTGAGGCGGTGGCAGTACGCAGTGACGGAGAGGTCTCCTTGCACGAGGCCGCGGAACTCGGCCTCCAAGTACACAGCCCGCGTCATCTGGTTGTCGAGGAAGAGGTTGGTGATGAGAGCCCACACCTCCTGCGCCGTCTGGTCCTCGCCCATGATGATGTCGAGGATCTCATCGGAGATGGACCCGTAGAGCCGGGAGCGAACGACGTAATCGTCGCGAGTCCACTCGGCGGTGCGTGCGTCGGGGGCGGCGATGGAGTTGACGTGGTGCAGGAGATCGTACTTGCCGAGAAGAACGCGGATCAGCATCCTCCACTTGGTGAAGTTGGACGTCTTCAGGTCGAGGGTCACATCCCAAATTTTGAAACTAAGAAAAACTTCGTTTCACAAGACCCAAAATTCAGAACCAACAAAAACTTTTTGAAATGTTTCACTGATGATTGTGTTTTCCTTCCTGTTGCTATGTTGAACCTAGTGTGGCTTGTTGTTTAAATTGTTTGACTGGTAAAAATAAGACACAACCAATATAAAAATATATTTAACTTTGGTGATCATGTCATGACAAGAAAAATATTCCATGTATCTTTTCCATTCCTATTTTGGCCAACTCCATTTCAAATGATACTTGGTTTAGCAACAACCAAAACTAATACCCATTATTTGAGAAAGTAAAGGTATTTCCAAAATTATGTGTTTCCAAAAATGTGGAGACCTATATGCTATCTCCTCTCTATCTTCAACCTTGATATTTTGCAGGTGTATACAACTCCCATTTTATAAACTCCTATTTTTCACTCTATTTGAAAATAACACTAGTGGGAAATATATCACCCACATATTTCCTGTTTCAAATCTTTCTGAAAACTATTGAGCTATGAGTGGAGATATTTCCTAAACATCATCTTGTCATAATTAAGTGTGATCTTTTTATAAGATAGTATTGTTAAAATAGTAAAGGGTGGTATGATTAATTCTTGTGTTTGAATTGTGTGGACTTGGTAGTGGTGTTGATCTGGCTGTGATTATTTGCTTATTGGACTCCTGATTGAATTAATTGTTAATTCTTATTTTATTGTTTGCTTGGGTGAAAAACCCCACCATTGTACTTGAATGTTAAGTTGAAAACACACTTGATCACAATGGGGAGTGTGACTTGAAAATAAAACAATACTTCTATAATTACTCACACCCTCAAAATAAATCTTGATTAAAAGAAAAGATCTTATTTAAAATTCCTTCTCTACCTATTTCTCTATTTTGTTATAACCATTATTTTTATCTTATAAAATCCAGAAATGAGATGATAACCATTTCATTATCATATTACCCTCTCCTCAAAATATTACTCTTCAATTACAAAGGTATTTCAATTTGTCAAATTGTTTTTTTCCAAAAATACCATATTTAAACTCTATGAACAAATTATGTTCAAAACATTTTATTTTGAAAAACCAATTTTTGTGGAGGCTCTACTTGGCAAGGGGAGCCTACCCAAATATTTTCAAATTTTTCTAAAAAGTTTTAGTACCTCAAATAAATCCCCAAAAGCTGCTGGATATTAAAAAGGAAGCAAAAGAAACAGGCAAGGGCTTAGTTGCAAATAGGAAAAATAGCCCAGGGGGTTTTCTGGAAGAACGTCGTCTTCTCTGTAGCAGCCCGTGGCCGCGTCGCCGTGTCGACCGCCCTTCGCTCCCGCCGCCCGGACCCCCCCCCCCCCCCCTCTCTCCGCTCTCCGCTGTCCAGGAGGAGGATAAGACCCCCACCTCGACGCACCCCTGTCCTCCCTCATCCACTCGTCCATCCCCTGCTCCCTCCCTCTCTCCTTTCTCTCCACCACGGCCGAGCTCGAGCTCGCCGTTGCCGCACGCATCGCCGCCGTTCTAGGACGCCCCGAGCAAATCCGAGACCACCATCCTCTCCGCCTCACCGTCCTCTCCATTCGCGTCCAAGCAATCGCCGCGGGGAGCCGCGAGTCGAGCGGCCCGTCCGCGTCTTCTTCCGCTCCGGCCGCCGCCTTTTCAGGAAGGTTGCGAGCAGCTCCGTCCACCATTCCCCGCCATTCTTACCTCTCTGAGATCCCCTCCTCGTGCGCTACCTCATGGACATCATGTTTTATTTCTAGGACCACCGGAGCCGCCGTCGCCGTCTCGCGTCCGTCGTGGACGACCTCGACCGCGCCGTCCACTGGGAACTCGCCGAGATGATCTTCTGCCACTCCCGGCGTCCCCAAGCCTTCCTCTCCTCGAGTCCGTCCTCGCCATCGACTGGCAGAAGCCCTAGGTGAGCACGCCGTCCTCGCCCCGAAGCTCCAGCTCGCCCGCGCCTCTGTGCGTCAAGAGGAAGAAGAAGAGGGCATACCCCTTCGCCGGCGCGCGAAACGGGCCGGCCCAGCACGGTGCTGCTTGGCCCAGCTCCAGACCTGGCCCGTTTCCTTTTTTTTTTAGTGGATCTATTACCTGTTTTTAATTCCTGTTAAAATTGCAGTGTAGTTTTAATTCTTCTGTGGTGGATCTATGTGTGCAATAAATTTGGTATAATATTTGTAGTATTCCTGTGTGTTTTCTTAAACATGCCACACTGGTTGCTTGCTAAAATATATTTTTAATTGATGTCTAAATTAAAACTTGTAAAAAGTATCTTTTCCACTAATTATTTAATATCTAGAGTTTTATAACTCCAAATATTGCAAACTAAAATTCCCTGGAAAGCCTGAAGTGATACCTTTCTAGATCTGTTGGTCTTGTATGCAAATGAAGTCTAAAACAAAAGTTCTATTCATTCTTAAAAACACATCAGTAGCTCTTTGATGATTTTTGTAGATTTTTAGGAGGTGAATTTTGGAGCAAATCCAATTGGGTTGTCTTCTATATGTGTAGGAGAACATATCACTAAATTGGTTTGAATTTAGGAGTCATTGATTGACTGTGGTGGTAATTATAAGGTTTAGGTCATTTCTGCCTAATTTTGCTATGCTTATTTATTTTGATGTGGGAATTGTGTGTGATTTAAATGTATGCCTTGCTAGTTAATGATTGTTGTGGTACTGTTGCTTGCATGTTATTATTGTTTATCATGTTATATTATGTTAGTACTGTTAGTGGTTAGAATTAAACTTGTTTAAAGCAAAGCATGTGTGCTAAATGGTGATTGAAAAACTTTAACACTTGTTGGATTGTGTTGGTGTGTTAAATAGAATATATGAGTTAAATAACCACTTTCAACTAAGAATGCTAGCCACTGGTTGATTTTGGTTGTTAATAATTCTTAGCCTTCCAAATTGATAGTAATCCCTAAAAGATGCCTAATCACTACCCTAACCATGTTTGTAATAAAATAAATAGTGTTATGAGTGGTCAAGCATGTTTGCTAGACACTAATCTTGCACCATGCTTGCTGCTTGTTAGTTGTTTATATCAACACCTAGCTTGGTAAAGAGTTTTAACCACAGATAAAATTTAATTGGTAGTTTAACTTTTGTCTGAAGTATTTCCTGATTAGGGAAAAAGGTTTTGTTAGGTACCTCTAGTTGAGGATGTGTTTGTGCCCTTTTGTTTCGGCAAGTGTATGGTGTTATACTCCTGCTAGTATAATGCCTTTATATTTTGTCTGAGTAAATTGGCTTGATAAGTAGATTGTTTTATTAGCTTATAGATAAACATGTGGTTATGTGATGTTTTGCTTGTTGGATTAATTTCTTGTTAGCATCTAGCTACATGTGGTGATTGTTGTGTAGTGTTTGTTTTTAGGCTAACTTGTATTCTTTATTTATGAGTGGTAGCTTTAGTAAATAAATTGTGATAGGCTTGTTATTAAGGCAGTTTTCCCGGAAGTGTTCTTGAAGTAGCTTTTAGTTGTTGCTTGATTAAAATAGTGCTATGTTGTGGTTTGTTCCTTGTTTGTATACCACTTGTGGTTTGGTTTGCTTATTGAGTGTTGTTTTATTTTCATGTTGCGACGCTAGAGATAAACGCTACTGGAGTGGTATTTGGGAAGGATTTATCGGAGAACGATGAGAGTTTATTTCTTTGATCAATGAGGAGAAGTCCAGGAACATCATGCTGAAATCAGGCAAGCTATCCTCTGAGCTTGCATTTATATACATCTATTTTGGTTCACATGTTTTACTTGTAAAGAGCAAAAGTTATTTATATGGTGTTTGCCACAAAAGCTATGATTTTGAAAACCCTTTTCCAAATTATAAGTATATTATTTTGACACCCTATATGGAGATATTAGCTGGAATTTCTTTTTCAAACTATAGGATGGGAAAAATATTGTTTACTCAAAACTCCTTTGAAAATACTTGTGTGTGGATATGGAATGCCGAGATGTCGGTGTTGAAGTGGAGGAATGGAGAATGGAGATGTTTATGAAAAATGCACATTGTGTCTTTGTACTATGACGACCAATCCTACCCTGTGCGACCACATTTACCACATATGGGAAAAGGCGTAGTCATGTAGTTTGCTCTTATTAGTATGGGATACCTCATCGACGGAGATGACTCCGTTATGCATGAGGGGATGGTCCGAGGACCTAACCCCTGACCCGGGTCCTCACACAAGTTGGTGGGGAGGATAGAAGGTTCCACCATAAACCGCCGGACAAAACTATGAGTCCTCACACTTAGGGTTTCTGACGGGAAACTGGACTGGGTGTCGATGGAAAGTGTCATATGGGAAGGATCCTGTACTAGCATGAGCAAATGAGAGGCTATGGTCGGTGGCTCAACTTCGCATACACCTGGTATGGCGGGACGTGGCTGACACGATGAGTTACCGGATGGGTGTGGGAAAAGCGTGCTACCTCTGCAGAGGGTTAAAACTATTCGAATAGCCGAGTCCTCGGATATGGACAGTTGGGAGGCTGTCCTCTGACCATGTGCAAGTTTTGGAAAAGTTTTTAAGTCTTAAAAGAAAATAAAATGGAGATGTGTTGTATCTGCAACTCTACCGACGGGCTGGTATGAGGTTGCTGGAGAATGATTTGACCATGACGGGCTATGGTCGAGAAGTGAAGAGTTTTGTGATTTGAAAGTGGAAAATGTTTTAGGCAACTATACCGAAGGGCTGGTATGAGGTTGTTGGGATTGAATGACCATGAAGGGTTATGGTCGAAAAAGGAGGAGTTTTGGAGAATAAACAAATGGTGATTTTCCGGGAAAATGTTTATTAAAGAGACTTCTTACCTTTCAACAAAGATGTATTTTCGGGAGAAGTTTTAAAGGAGACTTCTTACAAAAACAGATTTATGGAAAAGATTTAAAAGCCTTCCTTTCTTTTTCAGTAAAGATATGGAAATTTCAAAACAAAGTTTTATCAAACAAAAGTCTGTCCTTCCCCTTTTAAACAAGGATATAGAGTTTTCAAAGCAAAGAAAGTTTTATTTAAACAATAAAAGAGTAGTGCATGCTCATTTCGGGGGTAGTTTGCGAGTACATTCAAATGTACTCATATTGGTTTCGTCCCTGGCTATTGTCTTAGCCAGATTTTGAAGAAGAACAGTTCGAAGAAGAAGACTTCAATAACGTCAATGCGAACTAGGGCGCTTCCCAGTCAGCTGCCTGTAGGGTTGGCAAGTGACTTGGGCTCCACGTTGATTTGGTGATTTCCGCTGCGAGTACCTGATGAAGTTATGGCTTCAATCAAGTAAGTAAATTTATTCGGTATTTATGGGTGTTCTGTGATACCAATTCGAGTTATGTGCAACAACAGACTGATCATGGGATTGTTGCAGGAAACATAACGGGTATCTCGGATACCTAATCCGGGGTCCCCACAGAGGGTGACGGGCACGTGCGTGCGGACGCTGGCCACGTTCACAGCGGAGGAGGAGGCAGGCATCGAGGCGGAGGAGAGGGCTGGCATGGTGGAAGCGGCGAGGGCGCCGCTGGTGCCGTTGTTGAGCGAGGCGGAGGTGCCGGACATGGCTGAGATTGGATCGGAGGAAGGCTAGGGCTGGGTTTGAGATTGGATCGTCGCTCTGATACCAAGAGAACGAGTATGGTTTGGGGAAACGCCACACATCGGGGCGATCACGTATTGCCAATATATAGTGTACATGTCTTGCCTAGCAAGGAAGATCTACAACCGACGAATTAATCTAGGGTACAAGGTCGGTTGGATAGCTTAGGAAACTATACATGATACGTACAATACAACACGTACAAAACGTGTACTCTAACAGGAAGAAACACTCCTCCCTTTATTATTAGGTATAGATAGATAAGCTGCATCAGAAAGGGCGGTACAACGTGACACTGTGAAACATGGGAAACCAAATAAAGGGGGAAATGTGTTCATCAGACTATCGCTAGAACAACCAGACAGGCAGGGCACACCAAAGCTACATGTCAGCAACTTACAGCACAGGCCAGCAAAGACTATTATACTACAACGTTTGGTCATCAGTAGGAATAGTACTAATCAAAAGTGGAACACCACTTACATACACCAGGAGCAAAGAGACAATGGACGTTGTATACTTCCTCCTCGCTACGAATAAGTTACATTATATCACCACAACACAACAAATGGGAACCAAAACATCCTCTCTTATCTAATATACGATATCGAGTCAAACAAAGATCACGGCGTGGTCGGGGCCAGATCAGTGCCGGAGACGTGGGAGGACGCAGTAATGTCTTCCTTGGCGGCCTCGGCCGCACCGTTGCGGCCCGGAGACGACGCGGCGGCGGCCTTCAGGGAGTCCCTCTTGCCATTGCTATCCTTCCCTCCAGACCTCCCATTGATCGATAGCCTTCTGCTCGGAGGAGTGCCACCGTTCACGGAGGTGCCGTTTGCTTTCGGGCCAGGAAGCTTCTTCGCGGTTCCTGGTCTGTTGGGGCTGACTCGTGATCCGAATGGCCCCTCATGGTCGGTGGTTAGCTTCTGCTCGACGTAGCGCTTTTGTTCCTGGGTGTGAATGCAGCAGACAGAATGGAGAATTAATGATAAGGAAATAGAGGTCACAAATAGAAGCAACCTATCCCAGATCGCTCGTGATGAATCCAGTTTTGAGCTTGACAGCAGCATCCTAATGAACTTAAAGTTTGAAGGGAATTCAGGAACCATTGTCTTCTAGTTTTAATAGCGAATAGAATGTACCTTCATTCTTTTCTTGTCTTCTTCTCTTTCTTCCCTTAGCATAACATACTCGTCCAGCATAGCAAGAAGTGGTACACCATCATACATAAAGGACAAACCACGACTCTCTTCCCATGCCCTTGTCTTTGCCACCAGAGTTTCGACAAGTGCTAGAATGCAAGAACTCATTACATTAGCAAGGAGCACAAGTACAGCAACATATATTTACACAGAAAATAACCCGCATGCAAAACCAGAAGAAAGTAAACATACTCCATATATTTACCCAGAAATAATCAGCATTGCTACAAATAAGCCCAATGGACATAAAGTGATTTTCTATGCATGACAATGATCACAGTGGGTGTTTCTGTTTGTATTTCTGACAAGTACCTGGAATCTTGCTGACAAGAATACGAGCTTTTTCAGCACGTTTGAGATTCAGATGGGCACCTCGGCTTGAGTTATATCTGTTGTCATCCTGCAGAAGGATTATATATTTGTCCGTGAGAACTGAGAAGCTACTCTTATAACCAGCAAACTAGGTTGCTAAAACAAATTATCAGTATACCCGGTTATAATCTTCAAGCCAGCTCTCTTCTTCACACGCAGACATCCATTTTTCAACCTTATCTAATATATCTTTTCTGCTCAATGCTTCTTCCTTTGCTTTTGCTATCTGACCTTCCATGTCGGCAATCAGTTCTGTCGGTTCTATGTTCCCTGCCTCAATCAGCGACAACAATTTCAAATGGGCAGCAGCAGTGTCTATTACTGTGTGAGCACCAGCATAGATGTCTTCAAGCTCGGTTTGCTTCTTGAAAGCAATTTCTTTCATCTTGCTGTATTTTAGCTCGTCTAGCCTTTGAACTTCTGTCTCGGCCTGAATTGGAAGGAAAGATAAAAATGGAGCATAACAAACAATTCATGTCAGGGAGTAGCTATACCAGATAGTTTCCAACGCAATCACACCTGTTCTATCAAATCATGGGCAAGAGCTCCAGGAGCAGTCACTTCATCTACAGATGCTGATCTGTTGCAGGTCACATGATTAAACATGCTCCTTTCTTGCACCGGGGCATCCATGAGATCCCAAAGATCATAGAGTTGACCAGCAAGCTCTTGAAGCTGAGAATAGCAAACAATCCATTGATCAGACTGCTCGTGTGCTCAAGATTTAAAGGAAGGACTAGAAAATGTGACGATTTTACCTTGCTTAGCCTCAGTTTTTTATCCTCGTGAAGTGTGGCTACTGTCTGGTCAAGTTTTGACAATGTGTCATCGCTGATGCTCTTGCAGTCATCAGCAATGGAGTCATCCAGACTGGAATGAACTTCAGTCACGGTGCTGACAAAATCCATCCCCAAGACAGTACAGAGATCATGTACCATGCTTACATACTCAAGAGCCTTCTCCAGCCTATTGCTCTGCAAACAAATATCAAGAAGAAAGAAAATCTTGTTAGCCATGGTGAACCATCGACGAAGAGAGCATCATAACAACAAATTAGTGGGAGCTGGAGAGCTCTCTCATTTATTGTCTACAAACAAATGAAGGGAGGAGTGGGGTAAATACCTTCTCTTTCTCAAGCTCTTGGAGTTGGGATCGGAAATCTTCAAGCCTCTCAAGTGTCAAGTCGTCCTCGTTGACCTGTGGTGTCGCCACCTGCTCACCGACCTCTGTGGTGCCAGCAATCTCACCACATATTTGATCAATCTGGGACTGCACACTAACAAATTCCCTTTTCCTCTCGTTTTTCTTCTTATTCAACTGTTCAAGTGTTGGCGCAATAGCAGCTAACTGTTGCTTGATGGTCCCTGATGTCTTCTCAGGCTGCATGCATGGGTAACTCTCGATTTACTTCCAATGGTAAAGAAACAAAATATTGGCTCTAAACATTCGGAATGCGACTTGTGATATATGATAATCAAATCTCATGAACATGAGAAAGAAAGAGTTGTGGTCAGAATTGCTAGTGCAGAACAGCTACCATAGGTTGATACCTAGTTCCAGTAATTGCTAGTAGAACATACAACGTATGCAGTAATAAGCTGATAATTCTGAATTCAATTCCTACCGTAAAAATAAATAAACGTACTGAATGAGGTATCACTTGACTAGTAAGCTATGGTAATCAACTCTCATGCACAACTGGAGCAAAAAAAGAAGTGGTGAGAAAATCTTTGAAAAGTTACATTGAGTAAGCAGTAGAGCGTATACACTCGGCATAAGTGTGCAGGATGAAACTCAGCCAAGCAATTCCGAGGCGTGGTAGTAACAACAACATTCATTGACTTACAGTTCTTGCCACAGCTTTCTCCCCAAGAGCAGAGAGCAGCCTGGCAAGCTCGATCTTGGAGTCGTCGAGCGCCTGGATGAGGAGATCCCTGGAGTTGGTGGCCTGGTCGACTTTCCTCTTGTAGACATCGAGGCACTCCTGGTCCAGCTGGTAAAGGACCTTGTCGCGGTCCTCGTCGCTCTCGCCGACTTCATCCCACAGAAGCTAATTCAGACAAGAAGCATCATATCAGCATCGACGACCGCACATGTTGAGGCAAAAACCCCAGCACCAGTCTGCGTTAAGCGTGAATGAATGAGGAGTACCTACCTGTAGCTTCTGCAGCAAGGATCCGCACGTGATGCCGCCAGCCATTTCGGAACAACCTGTTTAGCACGCAGGAAAGAGGCGTCACTGCTTTGCTGACACGAGTACACATGTCTTAAACATGAAATGCACACGCTCGTCGAACAACTCGGCCGCGCAGCCATACTAGCAAGTTTAATCAGACAGGCCGAACGCGGCACAACGAACAATCGGGTCGGCCTCTTACGACGGACTATACATAGCACATAGTAGCAAGTTTGTTTATACTCGTGACCCCTAGCAGCGAGTGACCAATGAAGCTATTTCCAAGAGAAGTGCGGCTCTAGCTGTAGTAAGTATCCAAGCATAATAAAGCTAGACGATGGGCGGCCCTACAAGGCCCGAGATGTGATGGACACTGATGATGACATCTGAAGGAGCACCTAATAAGCTTTGAGGAGCGGAGTGGGATCTCACCGGCCAACAACATTCATTATTTAGCCATACATATATAAACCCGGCGCAGAAACCCTGGAATCCAAGCAAGCAAACCCGCGTTGACCGCAGTTGACCGGCATCTGGGCGGAGCGCCACAGTCCGGGGAGGTGGTGCGTGCGTAGAGAAGACGAGGATCTGAGCAGGGTCGAGGGTAGAAGAAGCATAGCATGTGGCGTGAAGCCGAGATCCCCACCAACCATCATCCCCGAGACCCACATCTAAACCCCCGCCAGATCTCGGGGTGGGAGAAGAGGGTAGAGCGAGGGAGGCAAGATAGAAGTGGGCTCACCAGATGACGCGGCGGCGGGAGACGGGAGCCGGGACAGTGGGTGGTGAAGCGCGCGGGTGGTGGTTGGCGAGGGCCTGGCGGCGCCGCGTGCTGGCCTGGCCGCCGGTGGAGGAGGAGAGCGTGCAGTGGCAGTGGCGAGAGTGAGACTGGAGCTGGAGCTGGAGCTGGAGGTGAATGTGAAATGTGATGGGGGTAGGTGGTCGTCGCATCGCATCCTGATCGGACGGCCCAGCTTTTTTTCACCGCTGCTTCCCTGTCGGTGAGGAAAAAAAGGTACGGCGGCGGGGAAGAATAATGTACTGTGGGCGGGGCCCACGGTGTGGTGCTGCGACCACGACTCTTGGCTTGGGAAGCTGTAAATTCTGGGCGTTAAATTATTTACTTTCTGGTGACTCGGGCAGTGTAATTGTTTGCCCGGAGTTTGCTTTATTAGTTCGTTACTAGTGAAATGTCACTTTGACCGATCAAACTTGTCCAGTTGCGCACCTCGGTTCCTTCATATAATAACCGCCCGGCTGAGACAAGTCGAAATGTCGGCGTTCGTACATCGTCCGATTATAGTGAGTACCAGGGATAATTAGCGCGGCAATGCCGCGCGTGTGTAGATAAAACTTAAAATTTTTAGTATATAAATTATATTTTTCTGATTTAAAATGAATTTGTTATGAATTTTCAAAGTCTGAAACCAAATACAAATGTGGTTAAATTTTGTCGAACATGCATTGATTTAAAATTTGTTGAACATACATGGAATTGGTATAGATAGATAGATTATACTTTTGTGTAAATTTTGGTATGTAAATTATATTTTTCTGATTTAAAATGAATTAGTTATGAATTTTCGAAGTTTGAAACCAAATTTGTTATTTTCTGATAATTTTCAGAAAAGAAAAAAAAAACTGAAGGTGGACCCCACCTGTCATTCGCAGGTGAACCGCACAGAGGGGCCTCGGCGGCGCGGCGCGACCACGGCGAGGGTCGCCGGAGGAGGCCGAGCGGGTTGATGCGGTTGTGCGCGTCGCCTGCGCACAGACGCGGGCGACTGAATGGTGGTGGCGCGGAGACCAAATGGTCGCCGGAGCAGTGGCTACAGCACGGCGGAGCGGCGGCCGGAGCTGGGAAAGAAATGCTCGATTCCGGCGATTCGTTCTATTCCAGCAAGCGGCAGTTGACGGAGAGGAAGAGGGAGGCAAGGCGAAGCTCGTGGCGTCCTTATTTTGTCTAAGGGAAGCCGGAGACGGCGGCATCGAGCGTCGGCGGCGGCGGTTTCCGGAGGCGCGCGAGAGAGAGAAGGAGAAGAGGAAACTGTGCGGTCATTTTTACAAAAAAAGCCCGTGCAGTTTCGTGTAATGACAAAGAGGTCCCTCGCAGCGTTAAATTGTGGACTGCGGGTTTGCTGCCCGAAGTTACGGGTTCTTTTTTGTAAATGTGACTGCGCCAAAAAGCGTGCGCGCGCTGTGATTGGTAGAAATGCCCCAGCTACAGTAGCGGCTTTTTAAAGAAATCTGGTCCGTTTGTTGTGTTGATCGAACGGCTCACGTTCTCCGGGTGACGTCGACGCTCGAATCGGGGTTGGTTTCGTCGTACTTTTATATATTAAGGCATTTGTTGAATGATGTTATGTTATTGGTTTTTTCACTTCATTGTTGAGATGATGTTATACTAACCGCGCGTCTGTGCTCTGCGGCTCCCACTGGAACGCCCTGCAGCTGCTCCCTCTCTACCGTGCCCTATCATGCGTTGCTGTGGGAGACGGCCGTAGGACGGCGTTCTGGCACGATCGTTGGCTACCCACGGGTCCCCTCGCTCATGCCATGACCGAGCTCTTCTCGCACTGCACCCTGCCGTGTGCAACGGTGCTCTAGGTCATGGACGGCGGCCTGGATGCGCTGCTCGTTCCCCGCATCTCCGACACTGCCATGTGCCAAAAGAGAGCCCTCGTGTCTTTACTGGCGGACGTTGAAAGGTCAATGATGTCTCCTAGGTTTTCCGTTTTAGGCTTGCTAATTGCGGAATAAAACTAGGTGTTTAAATTAACAAGCCGACAACTTAAATAAACTAGGCTCACCTATGTGCACCAACAACTTATGCTAAGCAAGGCAAGCAACAAGGTGATAGCAATAGAATACTTCAAGCACGAAGGCTATCACAATGTAAAGTGCATAAGTAAAAAGATCGGGTATAGAAATAACCGAGGCACGCGGAGACGAGGATGTATTCCCGAGTTCCTCCTTGTTAAGGGAGTACGTCTCGTTTAAGAGGTGTGAACCAACACAATGGTTCAACAACCACAAAGGTTTCACCTTCTTCTCCGATGAACCGCACCACAAAAGTTTGGTTCACCTTCCACTATCGGAATCCTTTGAGGCGGAATCCGGAGCCTTTCAACAACAATCCAGGGCACAACCGACAATGGCATTGGGGGCTCCCGAACGGCTTTCAACAACAATCCAGGGCACAACCCACAACGGGATTGGGGGCTCCCGAACGGCTTTACAAGTGACGACAAAGGTCAATCACCACACGGCGTCTAGGGTCCCGAAGACCCAAGAGTAACAAGCTCACAAACTTTCAACTTCCACGAATCCTCGTGGAGAGCACAAACCGATGCACAAAGCAAATGGCAAGAGCACAAGTGCTCAAATCCTTCACTCTCAAATTCCAACAAAACAACAAATGCTTATGGGAGAATAAGAGAAAGAACAAAGAGGAGATGCACCAAGAACTCCAAGATCAAGATCTACTAGGTTCCCCTCACTTAGAGGAGAAATCGATCGGTGAATATGTAGATCAAGATCACCTCTCACTTTCCCTCAAATATAAGCAAGAATCATGGGAGGGATTGAGAGGAAGAGCAAGCTTTTCAAAGAGCAACAATGGAGGAGAGAGAGAGAGAAAAACTTGCTCAAGTGTTGTGTGAAACAATGGGGAAGAAGGGGTTTTAAAAATGTCAACCGGAAAAAATGGCCGTTGGAGCGAGCCGGCCTGGGCAGTGCACAGCAAAGGCACCGAGAGAGCCGGCCGAGCGAGTTGGCGAGCTGGCCCAGCGAGAGAGGAGGGATGCGAGCGAAGCAGGCAAGGAGCGAAGCGAGCCAGCGAGCCAGCTGCGCGATCCGGCCTGGCAGCGATGCAGCCATCGAGTGAGCTGGGCCGCCAGCCAGCCAGTGGCCCGCCTGGGCTGGCCAGGCAGCTGGCCTGAGGCCTGACGCGCCCGGCCTGAGGCCCGGCCTGGGCCGGCCAGGGAGCCGGCGGCCTGGCAGTGCCGCCCGGCCTGTGGCCCGGCCTGGGCCGGTGATAAACCCCCAAGAGTAAGGGATCACTGTAGCACCTCTCAATGTGGAAGTAAGGTATCGATCCGCAGGAGCAAGAAGGAAAAGTTATCTATTCCCTACAACTAAAGTGTCACAAGTTTTAGTTGATTATGCACTAAACAAGTTTAGAGAACAAGATGGTTGGTTTGATGGATGTAAAAGTGTCCCAATCCTCTTCTTTGCAAGAGGACAAGACAAAGGTAGTAGCAAGTGAAAGCTCTCAAAGAGAGAAAGCCCAATCCTCTATGTAGCAAGAGGACAAGCTCAAGTGTGTGTTTCTTATAGGAACAATGGACATGGTTCATGGGTTCACTTAATCCTCTCTCTCTCTCATCTACGGTGATCATCATGTTATAGATAAAGTACACACAATTGTCATGTTTTAATGGTAGCTTTTTATGACGGCTATATGTCCTAAAACACATAGTTGAAAGAAATACTCATTTGTGTTGCTAGGTCACCCCTCGTAAGGCTAGCGTGGTTTCTCTCACTCCCACATCATACTCTTTCTTTTTACCCCCAGATAAAGGACGTTGGGCGGTACTGTGTCACTCAATACCTATGCCGTGTCACATCGGCCATCCCGTACCCACATACATCATACTTCAAAGTATGACAAATCACAAAAGCTCCAACACAACGGTAAATGCATAACAAATCATCTCACACCACAATATTCACCACAAAGGTATTACATAGATGACCGTAATCATGTTTGCAGCTCATACGGTACTAATTAGTGAAGCTCAAGAGAGAGGAGAGATACAAAAGTTACCACCACAAACCCTAGTCCAGGGGTGGACTACTCCCCCTTCATCATGGTGATGATGGTGGAGAAGTTCTTGCTGTAGATGTTGATGATGAACACGCCGGAGGGGGGTGGAGCCCTCCGGAGGCGATTCCGGCGGCGTTTCCCCCCTCCGATCTTCTCCGGCGGCAGCCTTCTGTCTCTCTGTTTCGTTTTGTGTTTCTCCCGCCGCCTCCTTTCGCGAAACGCCAGGGGACCTTTTTTATAGGCGTTTTTAGGTCAAGACGGAGTCGGTGGACGAAAGATCGACGGCCACGGAGCTCCGAGGGAAAAGAGCTGGGCCCACGCGGCCAGTACTTTAGGCCGCGTGGGACCCTCCCATTTCCAGCCTGTTGGGCTTCTGGTCTTCAATTTAAGCCCATTGCGTTCGTCTCGAAAATTCTGAACCGTGCTCTTTGGCCTTGCCCTTTTTGGAGTCCCGAAGCTCCCGGAAAGTCTGAAACACTAAAAAAGACGTTTTCTGGAAAAACAGGGTTAATTCCAAATAAATGGGAAAACTATGAAATATTCCCAAAATCATTATAAAACATTGATATAACCCTTATATGATGCAAATATGATTGGAATATAAGCAATTAAAGTGCAAAGTTCATGTATGCATTTTACATGCATCAACATCCCCAAGCTTAATCCATGCTCGTCCTCGAGTATGAAGATGATAAAACTAACATGGACTTTGCAATTTAATACTTAACAATGAATATCAAAGATGATTACTATTGCTACATATAGTCAAATGATTCATTCTTCAAAGGAGTAGCAATATGCAAATAGTTTATGAAGTGATATCAAGTATTCAAGACAAGGATGTTCATTGATAGTTCACAAAGTGTAACATGGTAGCAAGTAATATGGAACACATGTATGCATAATGATAAGTAGAACATCCTACAATGGTCATAGAGTGTAGATGAAAATCTGAATATGATAGGTGTACACTTTGGAAAGATGTATATGTGAGTAGAGGTAAAGCATGCATAAGTTTCATCCAACTTCCAAACTCTTCTACTTAAGTTAATGATTGCAATGGTATATTGGTGTCAAGCTCTCATTGCCCCTATCATAGCATCTTGAATGATTAAGGTTAAAGTGAAAGCAAATATGAGTAGTGTGCTTGATAAAGAATGGGTTGAATGTCTCATGCCCCTTGAATACAAGTACTTACACCATGTGTTACTCAACTTGGGAAACAAAGCAAGTTCAATTAAATATCATTGTAAGCATAATAGTATCATCAAGAGCGTCAACTGGGGTACCTCTTGTCCCAAGATATGGAACAAGCCCATATCAAAATGACAAGACAAACAAACAAAATGAACAATCTCAACACCCTTTTTATTTACCATTTGGAATAGTTTTTTATTGCAAGGTGTATCACAGAAGGTTCACCATAGTATGTAAGTAAATTTCCACCATGAATGATGCATGGCTTAGATTAGCGGCCCAGGCGTCTCTCTAACCATTTACACAAACTCATTTAAACTCACTCTATTTCCACATTTATTTCAACATGATAAGCATCCATAGACAAAAGCACATGATATCAACTAAATGAGATGAAGAGCGTGTTGAAAGCTTGCCATGTGACAGCACATATGGGCTAACTTCCAACCCAAAACATTCATCAAGCCACAAACATCATAATCTTAATCACAATGGGTCAAGTTTTATTTGCAAATAAAAAACATTGTGCATCAAGTTCGTGAGAGCTATATAACCAATTTTTTTCCATTGCAATCAATAACATAAACATTTTCATTCAGAGGTAAGATAACACAAACAACATGTTAAACATACTCGGAATAGCATAAAGCCAATAGGTAGATATGGTGGACTCACTGGAATAACTTTGGTTGAAGGTGTTGGAAACAAGTTTTTGCTTGTTGGAGTTTTTGGGCTAGCAAAAGGGAGAAAGTTGACCATCTAGATGCATGCATGAGTGTCCATAGAACTAACTAATCCATGTTAAACCAAGTAAATAACAATCAGCACCAAAACATGAATAAGTGATAGCTCTACAAAAAGAATTTGCAAACTATTACTCATAAACAAGCTCATGAATCATGCAACTATATGTATCATTAAAAATCAAGTCAAACATCCCTTTTCCCAATCTTATAAAAGCATCCAACATATTTCAACCCATATTTCCAGTAGCTCTCTCATATATAATTGATAGTGTGGTGGTCTCTCAAGACTCAAACAAAAACAAAAAACGACGCTCCAAGTTTATGCGATAAAGTGTTTCGATCGAAAAACAGAAGTTGGACGTGTGCAAACCGAGAGTGTGTAGGTCCAGCGGGGTTGTCTTCACATCCCCAAGCTTATGGTCTTCACCATCCTTGGATAGCTCTTGGTGCATCTCCTCCAATCCCTGTGAAAAAACTTCAAAACACCGTTTCTCCCATCTCTTTTCTGTGGGTGCATTAATAGTGATAAACAAATAGGTTCTTGCTGCATATAATCCTTGAACAAAAATTCATATGAATGTCCAGAAAGTGTATAATGTTGTATGCCTACTCATAAACTCAATTGGATCAAAAAGATTCAACTTAAAAGCTCAAAGCATGCATCAAACAAAATGGGACAGAATCTGTCCAGAAAAACAGCAGCAGCAAAACGTATTTTTCTACCCTACCAAACTTTCTCGAAAAATTCCGAAAAAATTCATGCATACAGAGGATGAAAAGTTGCAACTACAGTTCAAATATGAGCTCATTCGGAGTTACAGAATAAGAATTAAAAATCATACCGTGCACTGACTCGTGCAGGAATAAAATCTCCGAACTCAATAAGCAACTTTTCAAGACCAAAATGGGTAAAACTTGGCACTTTATTAAAAACTCCAGAAAATAACTAGACACAAAATCTCTTGTTACAGCAAGAGGACACAAAGAAAAATCACACAACAAAAATAACCGGGTTGCCTCCCGCAAAGCGCTTTCTTTATAGCCATATAGCTAGGCTTGATAGTTTTAATGATGCTCCCATAGGAATAAGAGTTGAATATAAAAAGCATCAAGAAGCAAATATCAAACACATTTAAGTCTAACCCACTTCCTATGCATTGGGATCTTGTAAGAAAATAAATCAATAAAGCACAAAGTGACTAGCATAGGAAGGCAAAGCAAGTGCAACTTCAAAAATTTTCAACAAAAAGAGAGAACTTAATATTATTGTGGTATATGAAGTCATGTCTCCCTCTCTCATAAAAACTTTCAGTAGCATCATTGATAAAACCCACAATATAGCTATCACATAAACATTCTTATCATGATCCATATGCATAAAAGTATCATTACTCTCCACATAAGCATAAACAGTTTCATTAGTAATAGTGGGAGTAAAACATCATCACATCCATCATTGTAATCATCATAAATAGGAGGCATAGAATAATCAACATAAACTATATCCTCAATAATAGATGGACTGAAAACATCATAATCATCATTGTAAACATCATATATAGGAGGCATATTATAATCAACATAAATTTTATCCTCAATACTAGGTGGACTGAAAATATCACAATGATTATCATCATATATTGGAGACATAGTATCATCAAAGAAAATTTTCTCCTCAAAACTTGGGGGACTAAAAATATCACATTCATCAACAGCCACTTCCCCAAGCTTAAACTTTTCCAGAGCAATAGCAATAATGGTGTTCAAAGAATTTATAGTGATAACATTGCTACCATCATGCAAATAATTTTCCATATGTTTTTTAATTTTCTCTTCAAACACATCATGTCCTAACTCAAGATAGATTTCATAAAGCTCTCTATTTTTTTTTCCATTTTCTAATTTTTATGGGTTTTTGATATATATAAAACTAATGAGAAACTCACAACCAAACAAGTTTTAAGAAACCTCCCCAAGCTTAGATGATTGCAAGATAAAAAAGGAACCTCTCCAAGCTTAGTCTAGTGCACACAAGAATAGAAACTTAAGCGCTACGCTCTCCGGCAACGGCGCCAGAAAAGTACTTGATAACCCCCAAGAGCAAGGGATCACTGTAGCACCTCTCAATGTGGAAGTAAGGTATCGATCCGCAGGAGCAAGAAGGAAAAGTTATCTATTCCCTACAACTAAAGTGTCACAAATTTTAGTTGATTATGCACTAAACAAGTTTAGAGAACAAGATGGTTGGTTTGATGGATGTAAAAGTGTCCCAATCCTCTTCTTTGCAAGAGGACAAGACAAAGGTAGTAGCAAGTGAAAGCTCTCAAAGAGATAAAGCCCAATCCTCTATGTAGCAAGAGGACAAGCTCAAGTGTGTGTTTCTTATAGGAACAATGGACATGGTTCATGGGTTCACTTAATCCTCTCTCTCCTCATCTACGGTGATCATCATGTTATAGATAAAGTACACACAATTGTCATGTTTTAATGGTAGCTTTTATGATGGCTATATGTCCTAAAACACATAGTTGAAAGAAATACTCATTTGTGTTGCTAGGTCACCCTCGTAAGGCTAGCGTGGTTTCTCTCACTCCCACATCATACTCTTTCTTTTTACCCCCAGATAAAGGACGTTGGGCGGTACTGTGTCACTCAATACCTATGCCGTGTCACACCGGCCATCCCGTACCCACATACATCATACTTCAAAGTATGACAAATCACAAAAGCTCCAACACAACGGTAAATGCATAACAAATCATCTCACACCACAATATTCACCACAAAGGTATTACATAGATGACCGTAATCATGTTTGGCAGCTCATACGGTACTAATTAGTGAAGCTCAAGAGAGAGAGAGATACAAAAGTTACCACCACAAACCCTAGTCCATGGGGTGGACTACTCCCCCTTCATCATGGTGATGATGGTGGAGAAGTTCTTGCTGTAGATGTTGATGATGAACACGCCGGAGGGGGGTGGAGCCCTCCGGAGGCGATTCCGACGGCGTTTCCCCCCTCCGATCTTCTCGGCGGCAGCCTTCTGTCTCTCTGTTTCGTGGTTTCGTGTTTCTCTCTCCCCGCCTCCTTTCGCGAAACGCCAGGGGACCTTTTTTATAGGCGTTTTTAGGTCAAGACGGAGTCGGTGGACGAAAGATCGACGGCCACGGAGCTCCGAGTGAAAAGAGCTGGGCCCACGCGCCATGTACTTTAGGCCGCGTGGGACCCTCCCATTTCCAGCCTGTTGGGCTTCTGGTATTCAATTTAAGCCCATTGCGTTCGTCTCAAAAATTCTGAACCGTGCTCTTTGGCCTTGCCCTTTTTGGAGTCCCGAAGCTCCCGGAAAGTCTGAAACACTAAAAATGACGTTTTCTGGAAAAACAGGGTTAATTCCAAATAAATGGGAAAACTATGAAATATTCCCAAAAACATTATAAAACATTGATATAACCCTTATATGATGCAAATATGATTGGAATATAAGCAATTAAAGTGCAAAGTTCATGTATGCATTTTACAAAGAATAAGAGAAAGAAGAAAGAGGAGATGCACCAAGAACTCCAAGATCAAGATCTACTAGGTTCCCCTCACTTAGAGGAGAAATCGATCGGTGAATATGTAGATCAAGATCACCTCTCACTTTCCCTCAAATATAAGCAAGAATCATGGGAGGGATTGAGAGGAAGAGCAAGCTTTTCAAAGAGCAACAATGGAGGAGAGAGAGAGAGAAAAACTTGCTCAAGTGTTGTGTGAAACAATGGGGAAGAAGGGGTTTTAAAATGTCAACCGGAAAAAATGGCCGTTGGAGCGAGCCGGCCTGGCAGTGCACAGCAAAGGCAGCGAGAGAGCCGGCCGAGCGAGCTGGCGAGCTGGCCCAGCGAGAGAGGAGGGATGCGAGCGAAGCAGGCAAGGAGCGAAGCGAGCCAGCGAGCCAGCTGCGCGATCCGGCCTGGCAGCGATGCAGCCATCGAGTGAGCTGGGTCGCCAGCCAGCCAGTGGCCCGGCCTGGGCTGGCCAGAGGCCTGACGCGCCCGGCCTGAGGCCCGGCCAGGGCCGGCCAGGGAGCCGGCGGCCTGGCAGTGCCGCCCGGCCTGTGGCCCGGCCTGGGCCGGCCAGGGAGCTGGCCCGCGCAGAAAAGCAGCTTCGAAAAATCATATTTAAATCTAGATAAATCCAAATGCAATGAAACCAAATTTGTTGTAAATATTAAGAACCATAAATAGAGTCAAGTTGACACACATAAGAAGGTGTGGAACTCTCTTCGGGGACGAACCGATAATATTTCCAACACGAAAACGCAACAAGTTTTCCATATGAAATCCATTTTCGAAGAACTTGGGCTTGTCATGAAGATCACGACAAGCACCAAAACCCAACAAGGAGAAAAGCCACATGAGAACCAAGAAAGATGAATGTCAAGTATGCAAAGGTTTGAGCTCTCCACAAAGATGCGATCAAGTTACTCACTTGAGAGCCCCTCTTGATAGTACGCCGTCTATCCTATAACCCGGTCTCTCACTAACATGAGACCGGTAAAATAAAAACCTATCAAGATCATACCTTTGCCTTGCGCATTCCACTTGAGCTCGATGATGACGATCTTGACTCTCTTAAGTTGGAACACTTTTCTTGATTGTGCTTGCTAGCACATGCTTGATGAAGACTTCTCCAAATGCTCCCCCATACTCCATTATGGAGAGCCTCGCTAAGCTCCGTCTTCATGTCTCCTTTGCACTTCATCTTCTACACATGACCATTCTTCATATAAACCCTTAAATAGAGCATTGGTCTCATGCCATCTTCAAGAGTCCAACACATCAACTCCTATGGACAAGATCTATAAGAATATCTCAATGTAAACATTAGTCCATAAGGATTGTCATTAAATACCAAAACCACACATGGGGGCAACATGCACTTTCAGACGTGTCCCCCACCGGCAAGGCAGTCTCCAGAACCCTGCCGCTCTGTGGGACTGCCGCCGGAAAAATGAAGACATCTGCCCTCTACAAGCTTTGCACGTTTGGCGGCGAGGTTTCCCGCCACGTCGACTTCGTGTGGCGCAACTGCGCGCCCTCCCGTGTCAAGTTCTTTGACTGGCTGTTGGTGCAGCGGCGCATCCAGTGCCGCGCAAACCTCTTCCGCAAGGGAATCCTCCGCGGCCACCAATGTTTGCCGATCTGCGGTGAAGCCTCCGAAACCTCCGACCATATCATGTTCGCCTGCCCTTTCGTGCGGCATTCTGGGCTGATCTCGGCTCGCTCGTGTCGACATTGGTTCGCTGGACAAAGTAGAGTCCTGCCCTCTCCCTCTGTAGGCGCCAAGCCGGTCTGCTGCTACTCTCCGCCTGCTGTGCTTTTGGCACCTGTGGAAGCACCGGAACGATGTTGCCTTCAATGGCCTCGTCCTCTCCATCCACCTGGTGCGGAAAAGCTGTCGGGATGACGCCGTTCTCTGGCGTGCCCGTCTCCCCCTCGAGCATAGGCCAGATGTGGACATGTGGCCCTCCTTCTTCTTCCGCGACAAACAACCGTGGTATAGGCTGAATGTGTGCATGTGTTGAGGCCACCACCCCTCCTGTTGGTGTTGTCTCCCTTCCCCCTGTAAAAAATTGCTGCTCGGGATCCTTTCCCACCAATTTTTTCTCGCCATATGCAATAAAAAGAGATTCAGGTGGGTGCTTTGCACCCCCCCGGGTGACCCTCAAAAAAAAGTCAAATATTATGTCCCGTTCTGTTGATTTGTTTTTTGTTTATCGTTTTATTGCCTATCGTTCATAACATCAAATTTCTCAAACACGGGACACAAACATTTATTTTTTGTTTCTAATCTCTTTGGTGGTTGTAGTTGCTATTTTAAGATAGCAGGCTCTATTTGGTGCTAAACTTTGAGGCCGTGATGTGAATTTGTGACTGATGTCTATTACGGTGCAAACCAACCCGATTACTGCAGCTCCATGACGTTTTTTTAAAGCCGGCCATTTGTCTCTTTGCGTCATGGGAATCTGCTAGGACGCACATGCTTGGCCCATCCCTCTCTTGGCCAACCCAAATTCGATCCAACCATGCACGTTCGCCTTGTCAGTTGCACGACGGCCGCTGCATGCCGGGCTGCCGGCGGTGTCCTTCCTCCTCCGGCCGTTTTCTTTGGCGACGCTGTTGATGGATGCAAAGGGTGGCATTTGCTTGGATCGTGGGTTTGCACCCACTCGCACTACATGGATTGGACACTTTCGATTTTTCCTTTTCCTTTTCATATTGTTTATCTCCTTGTCATTAGAATAAACACACACTGGGAATCAATAAAAGGAATTACACTTTTATAGAATTACACAACACATCCGCTTGAGGTTGCATCCCATTCATCGAAAAATCAAAGTAATAAGATTGTGCTAGCAATCGAGAATGTCTGGCGTGTTCACAACAACAGATAGGCTTGTGTGTACTGTGTAGAGTCATCGTTGCATTTGAAGTCTTGTCGTCTGAAGGATTGGGGCTTGACTATGTTCTCCTGCATGAAAACGATCTTCTCAAAATGAGAACTCTGACGTCCGCTCGTACTGTCACGGGTATAGTTGCCCTAGGTCGGGCGGTCTTGGCTACGCCCTTAGGCCTCGTTCTGCAGCAGGGTTTTCTGGTGTTTTGGGGTGTATTTTCCCTAGTGTTTTGGGTGAAAACACTCTCACACCCAAAACACTCCAATCCCTCCCAATTCCCTTCTCCACGAAAACACCCCACCAAATCTAGTTGTTTGGTACACAGGTTTTGCAAAGAGGTGTTTTCTCAGACCTCATGCACATAATTACATAATTGCCACGCTTTGGTCATAATAAAAATCTGGTATTTTTTAACAGCATGAGCAGACAGTTCATCAACAAAAATACGTTTTCACGGCACATGGGACACACAATTTAAGCAATCCATAACATTAAGTAACAAATAACTCCTGCTTCCCAGGTTTATCCATTTGATCAAAATTTATCGAATGCTTCTCACGAAACATAATTCAGTAACAATAATTTGCTTCAGATGCAGAGGAACAATATCTGAAACTTGGAAGCTTGTTTCGCCGTGCTTCACATGAATATATCTCAAGCACAGGAACAATATCTGAAACTTGGAAGCTTGTTGTTTGCTTGGTAGTTATCATCATCATTGGGCAGATTCACAAAGTAAGCTGGTCTATTACAGGTACAGGTTGGTTCTCAAGGCCATTCCTCATCTCCATCATGCATTTTTATGATATTATGCATAATTGATGTGGCTGCCGGAATCTGAACTTGATTCTCGATATGATAGTATGTTGAAACCCTTAGAATAGGAAATCTCTTTTAAAAAATACCAAGAGCCTTTCTACATGGTTCCTCATTATGGCATGTCGGAGATTGAACAGTTCCATGTAGTTTTGTGGTCTACGGTGCCCATGCCCCCACTCTTTCAAGTGATACCGCACACCTCGGTATGGAGCAAGAAAGGACGGTGTGTTTGCATAACCACCATCAACTAGATAGAATTTACCATTTGGTACTTTAAAACCTTTGAGTATTGCAGAACTGAGTACTCTAGCGTCGGTGGCAGATCCCTCCCATCCACAAGATAGAAAGTTATGTTGAGGTCAAAATCGCATGCAAACATGACATGTTGGCTAAGGGAGCCCTTCCTATTCCGCCACGGAGCCTGAAGTTGAGGTGTTCTACTGACAGGCACATGAGAGCCATCTATGGCACATATACAGTTCTGGAAGTATGGAAAGAAGCGAGAATCTGTGGCGATTTTGGGATGTGGTTCATCTACATATCGAGGCCTTAGAAACCGTGTTGCTAGAATGGGGATGGTGTGAAGAACTCTTTGATATACCCGTGGAAGGTGGAATTACTATGTTGAAACATCACTTGCATATCTTGAAAGGATGCATTGTGTGAAAGCATATAGAGAAAAAATGCCAGCTTCTCTTCCACCTTGAGAGTACTATCTTCTATCAGCTCCTCAGCTCTCAGGTAAGATGCCAACCATCTGAATATATATGGTTCCATCCTAAAAGCTACCAAACAATTCATGAGATGGCCATCTAGCAGTTCCCTAACTCTCATATTGCCGTACAGAACAGAGCTATGCCTTTTAATCTTTTCTGTGTGTGAAAGATGGAAGTGTAGTGCAGGAAGAATGAAAAACATCAACTCTTCTTCATCATCGACTTTCCTCTTCCTAGCACGCTCTAGACTCCGTTCATTCATTGCAGAACTAAACTACAATAGATTAAGAAACTAATAAGATGAAACACATAAGCATTGGCAAAATGTAAAAGGGCACAAACATGCATGTTCACACTTAAAAAATGCCTAAAAGCCAAGGACATGGACATACCGAAATCAGGGGAGCTCACAGGATTCCAAGACGGCGGCGGCTCGTCCACCCCAACTATAACCGGAGGTTTGGGTAGCTACAAGGATACAAAAAGGAAATAATCAGAATACAACACGACTGAAGTCATGTTGGACCCATACTAATTTGTCACTCCAATTCGGCAATGCAAGTCATGTTCTAATTTTAGTAACAGATTAGATCAAACAGTACTACAGCAGCAAGTCTTGTTCTGATACGCATGTTGAGGTACAAAAGGAAGTCATGTTCTAATGTTGAGTGTTACATTTTGCATGAAAAACAACAAGTGGACAAAATACATAAGCAGAAGAGTTTTTGTTTTCAGATTTTCTTCCACTCCTGCCAGGTTTGATCTAATCGTACATGGAAAAACTAGAACGAAGTTGCATCTAAACAGCACTAATGCCAACCCATGCCTGAAGAACTGTAATGGCCTGCAGCAGTCTATATATTATTATGCAGCAGTCTATACTGAACACAAGTTAATTTGATCACATGAAATTGGCACCCGACTGTTCTGTTCAAAGGTAAAACTGCATCTCCTCACTGGTTTGCTACTATGATGTGCAACAATGGCCTGAGAAGAACTAACCATGACATTATTGGACAAACCAAGCACGAAACATATGAGCTGCTGTGTGATCCTGACAGACACGATCTCCCCGTACATCAGCCATATCCTAGGCGACAATTTCACTATGCATGCAGTATCGCTCTCCACGACCGAGCAAGAGGTTAACCAAGAACTGGATCTCACGGAGTCATCAAGAACCAAAACAACCCAAGAACTATCAGTTCATCCTAGTAACTCGCATGGAAACCCTAGAAACGCCCATGGAACTTAGGTCAGATCGAGAGAGGATTGGACGAGGCGTAAGACGTACCTGATGGAACTCGGCTTCGGCGACGGAGAAGAAGAGCTCCGGGGGCGGGAGCGTCGGCGGCGGCAGGGGCGAAGGAATCGTCGGAGTCACGAGGGAAGGGAGACGCCAGGAGCTGAGGGAGGGAGGCTTCAGCGTCGGGGAGAGACTTCGGCGACGGCGAAGACAGACGGGAGGAGCAGCTACGGCGGAGAAGGCGAGCGACGGCGACGAGCGACAGCGTGGGCGATGTGCTGCGCTGCGCCGCCAGCCGCCAGAGCTTGAGACGCGCAAGAAACGCGAGGGGGTACTCGCGTCTTCGATCCCGTCCAACCCGGCGTGGATCGACCGGTTTCTCCCGGGCCAGCCCGCCCAAACCCGGCCTGCCGAACGATCTGGGAGTGTTTTCTGGTGTTTTTAGATGGGCCGGGAATTTACACTACAATCCCCCCAAATCCTGTGTGCCGAACAAGGCCTTAGGGGGCGGACGAGGTTTCATCCTTTCGGGAGGCTCAGTTCGGCGGAGCCAATCTACGCGGCGGCGATGCCGGCCGGAGAGGAAGAAGTAGCGGCGTGGCGGAATTTGAAGTGGTGTGACACGACGAGTCGATGACTAGACTACGTGGTGAGGGTGGTGGGTTGATGGGGCGGTCTAACATTGCTGAATACAATTAGAAGTTTAAGTAGTGTGAGTGTGTTAGGGTTTTTCTTTATAATTTCTCAAGTACAGTACAAGGTTTGTTTTTTAGATGCAAGTACAGTACAGTATTACATTTTGCAAAGCCCACACCGTAGGTGACCTGGCCCGTGTTCCAGCCCAGCCGAAGGAAGCCCATCAGCGGACGAACTGCACATAGACGAGTGCCCCCTTTCCAGTTTGTAGTCGAGCTTGACAGTGCCGCCTTCCGCCTCCGCCGTTCGCTACTGCCGTGCTGCGGCCGCCGGTCACCTTCTGCTGCCTGCTCCGCGCCTTTCGATCAGCAGGAAGCCAAGAACAAAGAGGTAAATTCGGAATTGCCCTAAACTCTTTAAGAATCGGATCGAGCCGTACATTCAGTTTAACGGTTATTTGTATCGATTCTATGTTGAACGAATAGAAGATGAAGATAATTTCTTCGCACTAATCTTCACGTATTGTGTTACAAATGACTGACACCTATTGAGGACTTAGATCTGAATCCTAGACAAGTACTCCGTATATGAACTTGGGTTCGTTCTGTCAAATTGTTTGTGTTATGTTTACTTTGCTTAGTTATTGACTCTAATCTTGGCTCTGCCACTACTTGCGGACAGATCCTCCGTCGGCCATGAAGAAGAGGAGGCCAAGGTGGCGACGACGGCTCGGAAGAAAATAAAATCCCATGGAACAGCAGCCTCCCCGACGCCATCCTCGGCACCATCATTTCCCTCCTTCCAACCAAGGACGGCGGCCGCACATAGTGCCTCTCCCGCCGCTGGCGCCACCTCTGGCGCTCCGCACCCCTCAACTTCGAGGTAACCATCAGACGCAGGGCTGGCGCCTACGTCGTCCCCTACACTGCCGTGCCCAAGATAATCTCCCAACATGCTGGCCCCGCCCGCCGATTCTGCTTCACCAACCTCCGCGCGGGCGCTGTCTGCTCCGAGGTCGACAGCTGGTTTCGCTCCCCAGCGCTCGCCAACCTCCAGGAGCTCCATCTCAGCTGCGGGCGTCAGACAGTGTTTCACGACATAGGATTTCACCTGCCACTGTCCTCGCTCAGCTCCGCACGAGTTCCCCTGCCACTGTCCTCGCTCAGCTCCGCACCGGGAATCAACGCCGATTGGCCTAGCAGGATCACGGAGCCCGTTAACTTTCTTGTCCTCAAGCAGCTCACCCTCCAACATGTTTCCATATCGAGGGACGTCTTTGACACCTTGCTCTCTGCCTGCCATGCCTTGGAAAGCCTCTACCTGTCTGGGAATCGTGTTTTGGGTACCCTGAGTGTTGTTTCGCCGACTCTTAGGTGCATCGGCTTTTGTGGTAGCATAAACCTCACAGAAGAACTGGTCATTGAGGACGCTCCTCGCCTTGAGAGGTTACTAATGCCTCATTTTTACGAAGATTGCCTCGACACTATCCGTGTAATTAGTGCGCCTAAACTGGAGATAGTGGGCACCTTTTCACCCCTTCTCCAGGCTCCTATTCTTCCAGGTAGCACTCATCAAATCCTGCATTCCACATTCCTAATCGTACGTTGCAGATAATTATGTCTTTTTTTTTCATTTACTTCAGGTATGAGCCCTGTCAGCTCATTAAATTCGATGTGCACCGTGAAGGTTTTGGCTCTCAGCTCTTCTGGCCGTGAATTGCACGCAGTTCTTAACGTTCTCGGGTGGTTCCCATGTTTGGAAAAACTCTACGTTACTGTTAGTACATTCATATTTGACATATCTAATTCAGTTGGCATGCTATCTAGTTAGCAACATCTTTAACATCTGCCTCTTCTTTCCATTTTGCAGTTTTACAAACACTATGATATGGCTAAGACAAATGAGTCTCACTATGACACACTACATCCAGTCAAATGCCTTGAGACCCATCTGAAATATGTGTTGTTTATGAACTTCGTAGGCAACGACAAACACATTGGCTTTGCCAGGTTCTTTGTTTGAATGCGCAAGTGGCAAACAAAATTGATTTCGAAGGATCTGGTAGGGAGTACAGAATGAATCGGTGGCCACTTACTGCGAACTGCTGCAAGTGAAAAACAGTGCTTCTCAGGATGCTATGTTGGAATTCAGTATTAATACTACTGGTATTGATCAGCATGTCAAGGAGCACATACATGACTTGTCGGTGACCGACCCCTTCTGACTACCAGAGTAGACGGGGTTAACCCCACTGTCTTTCTTAAAACTGCAGAAGAAAAATTTGAATGCAAAATGAGTTTACTGCATAAAAGTTGTAGTGTGGAGGGATGCAAATAAAAATAAATACTGCAATATTTTGTAACTGAGACGAAGCTTGCACTGCTGAAACTCCTCCGATGCAATGTTGGCTTTCTTCTGGCTATAAGCCGAGTTAGAAAGACAGGCTTGTGCTGCTAACTTAATTGTCGTTTCCGCTATATATAAGAAGGTCGGACATGCATTGCTTCTGTTGAATTCTGTGATAATGAAACTGATTGTGGCGTCATTGCACAAATATGCAAGTAGTTTTTACTCTTTGGATTGGGTTAACCACCTGAAACAGTGTCGGCTTTCGAGTTTGGATCCTAGTGTGTTACTAATGCAGAAATATATTTGTAATCATGTTTGTTTTTTCTTGCAAAAATAGATTACTTTGCATTAGTGTGGCGATCATACATGCTAGCCACTCCCGTGCATTCTCTTCCTCGGACAGACTGAGATGTTCAGTTATTTCCTCGTCAAGCAATGCCCAATGCCCATACACTTGTCGACATTGCGCACTCAAGCAGTGCATGTCTCCCTGTGTTGTGGGCGCCGTACAACTGGCATCTATCCTGTGCTGCCATAGCCCTATGATGTCTAACGACATTCGTAGGTATCGACTGCTTCGCCAATCTCCAGAGGAAGACCCGCACCTTAGATGGAACTTTAGTGCGCCAAAGCAAGCTCCACTCGTCCGCCCTCCGCTGCTCATGTGATCCCATGGCTCTGCTATCTAGCCACGCCTCCCTCCTCTCCCTTGTGCTGATCAACATTCGATAAGCTGAACGCACAGAGAACATTCAGCGCCGGTCATAATGCCATGCCCAGAAATCATTATCTCCTGGTGCATATCGGTATTTCTCTGATTATGTCGACCTCCATCGGCAAGAAACACTCCTCGTTGCGGCCGCCGCCGTCCTCCTGAGACGAAGCTTGTACTGCTGAAACTCCTCCGATGCAATATTGGCTTTCTTCTGGCTATAAGCCGAGTTAATTTTAAATGTCTGATTCAGTTGGCATGTTATCTAGTTAGCAAATCTTTAACATCAGCCTCTTCTTTCCATTTTGCAATTTTACAAACATTGTGATATGGCTAAGAGAAAGGAGTCTCACTATGACACATTGCATCCAGTCAAATGCCTTGAGACACATCTGGAATATGTGTTGTTTAAGAACTTCGTAGGCAATGACAAGCAGATTGACTTTGCCAGGTTCTTTGTTTTGAATGCAAAAGTGGCAAACAAAATTGATTTCGAAGGATGTGGTAGGGAGTACAGCAATGAATCGGTGGCTGCTCACTGCGAACTGCTGCAAGTGGAAAACAGAGCTTCTCAGGATGCTACGTTTGAATTCAGTGTTAATACTATTAGTATTGATCACCATGTCATGGAGCACATACATGACTTGTCGGTGGCCAACCCCTTCAGAGTTCAGACTACCAGAGTGGACTGTCTTTCTTAAAACTGCAGCAAAATGAGTTTACTGCATAAAAGTTGTTGTGTGGAGGGATGCAAATAAAAATAGATACTGCAATATTGTATCTGAGACGAAGCTTGTACCCGTATATGCTGAAACTCCTCGGATGCAATATTGGCTTCCTTCTGGCTATAAGCCGAGTTAGAAACACAGGCTTGTGCTGCTAACTTCTCGCTATATATGAGAAGGTGCGACATGCATTGCTTCGGTTGAACTCTGTGAAAATGATACTGATTGCGTGTCCTAGCACTAATATGCAAATAATTTGTCTCTTTGGATTGGGTGAAGCACCTGAAATAGTGCTGGCTTTCGAGTTTGGATCCTTGTGTTTATTACTAGTGCAGAAATATATTTCTAAATATGTTTGTTTTTTCTTGCAAAAACAGATTACTTTGCTAGATATGTGTATGCATATCTTCAGTAAAAGAGGCTTGAGATCCTTAAGAATGCGTATACGTTGGCTGTTTGCATGGAATCGATGAGAGGAAACTCATGGCACGATGACAGCCGGTGCTCACGCGCTCAACAGCTGCTGAAGAAAATGTTCAACTGTGGGATCACATATTCGGTCTGCAGATGTATCACTCCGCAATTTTGATATCATGTTGTCGCAGAGTCTGCATGTAATTGATATCATTTGATATTAATAATTTTTCGTCATCAAAAAAGGTATTGGCTGTAGAAATATTCCAACTCCTTATCTCACGTCAGCCAGCAGCAACAATAATTTAATTAGCCAACAATAGCACTTTTTTCTGAAACGAAGGCAAAAGGTTTGCATTATTCATTAATTAAGAAGAAGATGTCCTATTTATTTACGGGAGAAACCGCGCGAAAATCATACAACGGACACCAACACCACGGGTCGAAGCCCAGACAACATCGAGAACACCTAGAGTCAAGCTCAAACCATCACTCCACAAAGATCCGGCCAGCCTTCCAAACTCGGCAGAGAGAAGAAGCCGTAACTACTATGAGAGGAGCAGAAACGGCACACTCCAACAAAGATGAAGAGACCAACCCTCTGGCCTCTGGGGCTCTCCGCCGCCTGTTGCATGTCATCGTACACCGCAGATTCGACTTTGCAGCAACAAACAAGGCAAGACAACCAACCGACACACCGGAGAAGAGCGGAAACACACATCTCGCCTCCACAGGAGCCGTGAAGCTCTCAGAGGTCGCTGTCCCGACATCCATCGTACCAGTATGCCATGTGTGTTATACGAGCATCGGGGTATCGATACTAGTCAAAAACCGAACGCGCAACCAATAAACGTAGCTTTTAATCACATAATTTCAGGAAAATGGTGGGCCATAAGTGCCTCACAACCCGAAACACAACTTTCAACCATGAAAATTCAGAAGGATTGTGGGCGATTGGTGCCATTGACCACGGTTTTGAAAATCCGTGGCCCTTGCTACCATCGACCACGAAAAAAAACACAAAATTTCGTAGCCAAAAGCCGCTATAGCCCACGGTTTCAACGGAAGATCGTGGTCTGTAGCGAAATTTTCTTCTAGTGTCTCCAACTCGGTTTTGAACACCTCAATTTATTACACTTGAATATCTACATCCAAACAAAGTCTATGCTATACTTCAAGCTTCAGCTCGTGTTTACATACGAATATTCGCCAAACCTCATAACGTTTCATGGATGTCGTAATTAAACATTTCAACCTAGTTTCCATATTCTATCGTCACGAATAAATTACAATAATAACATCAGTATCAAAGCATAAAGAGGTTCTTTCATCCTTTTCAAAAGAAAGGTAGAGACAAAAGATGCCATGGTGCTCTAACTCTCTTCTAGGAACGGTTTGGTTTGATCGGTGCTGCCCCACTTCCGCATGCGGTTTGAAACTAGCACGGCCTGCAATTGTGGACAATGAGATTGAAACTGTCAACATTTTTCATACGAGAAAATATAGCAAAACATATATCTGTAATGACACAAAGAGAAAAATAAGTCATGGATATATGATATGTAGCTACTGAAGTTTGATTTGGATTTTTAAGATAACCTAATTGTCGAGATATTTTCCAACGATAATTTTTTGTTTGGAGGGATCATACTCGACGCATAAGATGATAGCAGTACATGACAAACAAATTTAGATGGGTTCGACACTGGCAAACATCATCTTATAACAACTCTGCTTTTTATTTGTGGCGGGTTGTACCATCGTCTAGTGTTCAAAGGATTTCGCCGGATGCTCGATTTGACCTATGGTGGTGTATGATGATGTGAACGGGTTGATGATGCAACATCCTGCCCGGATGCCCAATTTCGGTTTTATTAAAAAACTAGCCAGGTGGCCCTCGCAAATGCGAGGGCAGCATCTTAGGTTCATCGAACGTGTTGGAGAAATAATTTTATGGTTCTATAAATTTTGAAATTACGTATGCCTAAATAATATCATTCCATACCCTTAGAAATACCATGTTAAGTAAATATCCACCGATTTGTAATTAAGTATGAATCATTTTAATTAGAGAAAATAGGCATCACAAATTCACCTAAAAGCCATATCATCGTATTCTAGAATTTCTTTTATTACTCTATTTTTACCTAATTTATTATATTATGTGCTATCCCCACTCATCAACACCCTGCCATGTATTTTGTTTCCTATAACATGACTACGCCAACTTGACAACAAATTTATTTCTTTACAATAAATCATATTTATTATATGTTTTCAACAAATAATCTTTTATAATCTTATGTGCTCAGTATATATATCTTGATATCCTTAATATATCTAATCTTATGTATTTAATTATCTGAGTATAAATCTTTTCAAGTCATACATATTCTAGAAAATCCTTTTCGAAATTCCCATAACTTGCATGTTAAAGATCCGCGTTGTTGGTACCAAAGATAAAACCTTATTAGCTAGTCACTTCATCTCGGAACAATCTAGCACGTTGACACTGATACACTACTACCTTCGCATAGTTGTTTTTGCCTAATTATGGATAATCAAACATCCACTCCATGCACATCTTGTGCATGAAATCCCTCTTGGTTTGACGCTCTGTGATATTAGGTCTTTACGATTATAACTTCAAGCTAAAATAAAATTTTGAACTCCAATAATATTCACATAATCTTAATCCTTATAATACTTCAAGAGTATTTTGACGGGAACAACCTGAAAATAAACGACTTAGTGGAATTATTTTCTATAGACTATCCGTTAGAGTGTGTTATCGGTCGTATTATTCTTCTTCAAGAAGATATCTATGGTTAATACTAAAAAAAAAAATTGAAGAATTATCCAGTTAAGTTTTGAAGTACGCATGCTTATGCCACCATGTATGCATACAAGAAGAGGTTGTTTAGTAGACAACCAAAAGATTTCAAGCAGGAATGATGAAGAGGGCAATAATATGAAGTCTAGGAATATAGGCACTGAGGTGTCTAGCTCTGGAAGCGTGCCCTGGAAGACTGCCACCAATGCAAGACACCTGTCTTGCAGTACACCAATTATATGGCTTGTACTGTGTAACACAGTAAAGCCAATAATATGGCCGATACTGTGCCACCAACCGCCAATCATTATAAAACATTGATATAACCCTTATATGATGCAAATATGATTGGAATATAAGCAATTAAAGTGCAAAGTTCATGTATGCATTTTACATGCATCAACATCCCCAAGCTTAATCCATGCTCGTCCTCGAGTATGAAGATGATAAAACTAACATGGACTTTGCAATTTAATACTTAACAATGAATATCAAAGATGATTACTATTGCTACATATAGTCAAATGATTCATTTTCAAAGGAGTAGCAATATGCAAATAGTTTATGAAGTGATATCAAGTATTTAAGACAAGGATGTTCATTGATAGTTCACAAAGTGTAACATGGTAGCAAGTAATATGGAACACATGTATGCATAATGATAAGTAGAACATCCTACAATGGTCATAGAGTGTAGATGAAATCTGAATATGATAGGTGTACACTTTGGAAAGATGTAATGTGAGTAGAGGTAAAGCATGCATAAGTTTCATCCAACTTCCAAACTCTTCTACTTAAGTTAATGATTGCAATGTAATACTTGGTGTCAAGCTCTCATTCCCCTATCATAGCATCTTGAATGATTAAGGTTAAAGTGAAAGCAAATATGAGTAGTGTGCTTGATAAAGAATGGGTTGAATGTCTCATGCCCCTTGAATACAAGTACTTACACCATGTGTTACTCAACTTGGGAAACAAAGCAAGTTCAATTAAATATCATTGTAAGCATAATAGTATCATCAAGAGCGTCAACTGGGGTACCTCTTGTCCCAAGATATGGAACAAGCCCATATCAAAATGACAAGACAAACAAACAAAATGAACAATCTCAACACCCTTTTTATTTACCATTTGGAATAGTTTTTTTTGCAAGGTGTATCACAGAAGGTTCACCATAGTATGTAAGTAAATTTCCACCATGAATGATGCATGGCTTAGATTAGCGGCCCAGGCGTCTCTCTAACCATTTACACAAACTCACTCTATTTCCACATTTATTTCAACATGATAAGCATCCATAGACAAAAGCACATGATATCAACTAAATGAGATGAAGAGCGTGTTGAAAGCTTGCCATGTGACAGCACATATGGGCTAACTTCCAACCCAAAACATTCATCAAGCCACAAACATCATAATCTTAATCACAATGGGTCAAGTTTTATTATGCAAATAAAAGAACATTGTGCATCAAGTTCGTGAGAGCTATATAACCAATTTTTCCATTGCAATCAATAACATAAACATTTTCATTCAGAGGTAAGATAACACAAACAACATGTTAAACATACTCGGAATAGCATAAAGCCAATAGGTAGATATGGTGGACTCACTGGAATAACTTTGGTTGAAGGTGTTGGAAACAAGTTTTTGCTTGTTGGAGTTTTTGGGCTAGCAAAAGGAGAAAGTTGACCATCTAGATGCATGCATGAGTGTCCATAGAACTAACTAATCCATGTTAAACCAAGTAAAATAACAATCAGCACCAAAACATGAATAAGTGATAGCTCTACAAAAAGAATTTGCAAACTATTACTCATAAACAAGCTCATGAATCATGCAACTATATGTATCATTAAAAATCAAGTCAAACATCCCTTTTCCCAATCTTATAAAAGCATCCAACATATTTCAACCCATATTTCCAGTAGCTCTCTCATATATAATGATAGTGTGGTGGTCTCTCAAGACTCAAACAAAAACAAAAACGACGCTCCAAGTTTATGCGATAAAGTGTTTCGATCGAAAAACAGAAGTTGGACGTGTGCAAACCGAGAGTGTGTAGGTCCAGCGGGGTTGTCTTCACATCCCCAAGCTTATGGTCTTCACCATCCTTGGATAGCTCTTGGTGCATCTCCTCCAATCCCTGTGAAAAAACTTCAAAACACCGTTTCTCCCATCTCTTTTCTGTGGGGTGCATTAATAGTGATAAACAAATAGGTTCCTTGCTGCATATAATCCTTGAACAAAAATTCATATGACATGTCCAGAAAGTGTATAATGTTGTATGCCTACTCATAAACTCAATTGGATCAAAAAGATTCAACTTAAAAGCTCAAAGCATGCATCAAACAAAATGGGACAGAATCTGTCCAGAAAAACAGCAGCAGCAAAACGTATTTTTCTACCCTACCAAACTTTCTCGAAAAATTCCGAAAAATTCATGCATACAGAGGATGAAAAGTTGCAACTACAGTTCAAATATGAGCTCATTCGGAGTTACAGAATAAGAATTAAAAATCATACCGTGCACTGACTCGTGCAGGAATAAAATCTCCGAACTCATAAGCAACTTTTCAAGACCAAAATGGGTAAAACTTGGCACTTTATTAAAAACTCCAGAAACTAACTAGACACAAAATCTCTTGTTACAGCAAGAGGACACAAAGAAAAATCACACACAAAAATAACCGGGTTGCCTCCCGCAAAGCGCTTTCTTTATAGCCATATAGCTAGGCTTGATAGTTTTAATGATGCTCCCATAGGAATAAGAGTTGAATATAAAAGAGCATCAAGAAGCAAATATCAAACACATTTAAGTCTAACCCACTTCCTATGCATTGGGATCTTGTAAGAAAATAAATCAATAAAGCACAAAGTGACTAGCATAGGAAGGCAAAGCAAGTGCAACTTCAAAAATTTCAACAAAAAGAGAGGAGACTTAATATTATTGTGGTATATGAAGTCATGTCTCCCTCTCTCATAAAAACTTTCAGTAGCATCATTGATAAAACCCACAATATAACCATCACATAAGCATTCTTATCATGATCCATATGCATAAAAGTATCATTACTCTCCACATAGCATAAACAGTTTCATTAGTAATAGTGGGAGTAAAACTATCACATCCATCATTGTAATCATCATAAATAGGAGGCATAGAATAATCAACATAAACTATATCCTCAATAATGGACTGAAAACATCATAATCATCATTGTAAACATCATATATAGGAGGCATATTATAATCAACATAAATTTTATCCTCAATAGTAGGTGGACTGAAAATATCACAATGATTATCATCATATATTGGAGACATAGTATCATCAAAGAAAATTTTCTCCTCAAAACTTGGGGGACTAAAAATATCACATTCATCAACAGCCACTTCCCCAAGCTTAAACTTTTCCAGAGCAATAGCAATAATGGTGTTCAAAGAATTTATAGTGATAACATTGCTACCATCATGCAAATAATTTTCCATATGTTTTTTAATTTTCTCTTCAAACACATCATGTCCTAACTCAAGATAGATTTCATAAAGCTCTCTAATTTTTTTTCCATTTTCTAATTTTTATGGGTTTTTGATATATATAAAACTAATGAGAAACTCACAACCAAACAAGTTTAAGAAACCTCCCCAAGCTTAGATGATTGCAAGATAAAAAGGAACCTCCCCAAGCTTAGTCTAGTGCACACAAGAATAGAAACTTAAGCGCTACGCTCCCCGGCAACGGCGCCAGAAAAGTACTTGATAACCCCCAAGAGCAAGGGATCACTGTAGCACCTCTCAATGTGGAAGTAAGGTATCGATCCGCAGGAGCAAGAAGGAAAAGTTATCTATTCCCTACAACTAAAGTGTCACAAGTTTTAGTTGATTATGCACTAAACAAGTTTAGAGAACAAGATGGTTGGTTTGATGGATGTAAAAGTGTCCCAATCCTCTTCTTTGCAAGAGGACAAGACAAAGGTAGTAGCAAGTGAAAGCTCTCAAAGAGAGAAAGCCCAATCCTCTATGTAGCAAGAGGACAAGCTCAAGTGTGTGTTTCTTATAGGAACAATGGACATGGTTCATGGGTTCACTTAATCCTCTCTCTCTCTCATCTACGGTGATCATCATGTTATAGATAAAGTACACACAATTGTCATGTTTTAATGGTAGCTTTTTATGATGGCTATATGTCCTAAAACACATAGTTGAAAGAAATACTCATTTGTGTTGCTAGGTCACCCTCGTAAGGCTAGCGTGGTTTCTCTCACTCCCACATCATACTCTTTCTTTTTACCCCCAGATAAAGGACGTTGGGCGGTACTGTGTCACTCAATACCTATGCCGTGTCACACCGGCCATCCCGTACCCACATACATCATACTTCAAAGTATGACAAATCACAAAAGCTCCAACACAACGGTAAATGCATAAAAAATCATCTCACACCACAATATTCACCACAAAGGTATTACATAGATGACCGTAATCATGTTTGGCAGCTCATACGGTACTAATTAGTGAAGCTCAAGAGAGAGGAGAGATACAAAAGTTACCACCACAAACCCTAGTCCATGGGGTGGACTACTCCCCCTTCATCATGGTGATGATGGTGGAGAAGTTCTTGCTGTAGATGTTGATGATGAACACGCCGGAGGGGGGTGGAGCCCTCCGGAGGCGATTCCGACGGCGTTTCCCCCTCCGATCTTCTCCGGCGGCAGCCTTCTGTCTCTCTGTTTCGTGGTTTCGTGTTTCTCCGCCGCCTCCTTTCGCGAAACGCCAGGGGACCTTTTTTATAGGCGTTTTTAGGTCAAGACGGAGTCGGTGGACGAAAGATCGACGGCCACGGAGCTCCGAGGTTGAAAAGAGTTGGGCCCACGCGGCCATGTACTTTAGGCCGCGTGGGACCCTCCCATTTCTAGCCTGTTGGGCTTCTGGTCTTCAATTTAAGCCCATTGCGTTCGTCTCAAAAATTCTGAACCGTGCTCTTTGGCCTTGCCCTTTTTGGAGTCCCGAAGCTCCCGGAAAGTCTGAAACACTAAAAATGACGTTTTCTAGAAAAACAGGGTTAATTCCAAATAAATGGGAAAACTATGAAATATTCCCAAAATCATTATAAAACATTGATATAACCCTTATATGATGCAAATATGATTGGAATATAAGCAATTAAAGTGCAAAGTTCATGTATGCATTTTACAAAGAATAAGAGAAAGAACAAAGAGGAGATGCACCAAGAACTCCAAGATCAAGATCTACTAGGTTCCCCTCACTTAGAGGAGAAATCGATCGGTGAATATGTAGATCAAGATCACCTCTCACTTTCCCTCAAATATAAGCAAGAATCATGGGAGGGATTGAGAGGAAGAGCAAGCTTTTCAAAGAGCAACAATGGAGGAGAGAGAGAGAAAAACTTGCTCAAGTGTTGTGTGAAACAATGGGGAAGAAGGGGTTTTAAAAATGTCAACCGGAAAAAATGGCCGTTGGAGCGAGCCGGCCTGGGCAGTGCACAGCAAAGGCAGCGAGAGAGCCGGCCGAGCGAGCTGGCGAGCTGGCAGCGAGAGAGGAGGGATGCGAGCGAAGCAGGCAAGGAGCGAAGCGAGCCAGCGAGCCAGCTGCGCGATCCGGCCTGGCAGCGATGCAGCCATCGAGTGAGCTGGGCCGCCAGCCAGCCAGTGGCCCGGCCTGGGCTGGCCAGGCAGCTGGCCTGAGGCCTGACGCGCCCGGCCTGAGGCCCGGCCAGGGAGCCGGCGGCCTGGCAGTGCCGCCCGGCCTGTGGCCCGGCCTGGGCCGGCCAGGGAGCTGGCCCGCGCAGAAAAGCAGCTTCGAAAAATCATATTTAAATCTAGATAAATCCAAATGCAATGAAACCAACTTTGTTGGAAATATTAAGAACCATAAATAGAGTCAAGTTGACACACATAAGAAGGTGTGGAACTCTCTTCGGGGACGAACCGATAATATTTCCAACACGAAAACGCAACAAGTTTTCCATATGAAATCCATTTTCGAAGAACTTGGGCTTGTCATGAAGATCACGACAAGCACCAAAACCCAACAAGGAGAAAAGCCACATGAGAACCAAGAAAGATGAAATATCAAGTATGCAAAGGTTTGAGCTCTCCACAAAGATGCGATCAAGTTACTCACTTGAGAGACCCTCTTGATAGTACGCCGTCTATCATATAACCTGGTCTCTCACTAACATGAGACCGGTAAAATAGAAAACCTATCAAGATCATACCTTTGCCTTGCGCATTCCACTTGAGCCGATGATGACGATCTTGACTCTCTTAAGTTGGAACACCTTTTCTTGATTGTGCTTGCTAGCACATGCTTGATGAAGACTTCTCCAAATGCTCCCCCATACTCCATTATGGAGAGCCTCGCTAAGCTCCGTCTTCATGTCTCCTTTGCACTTCATCTTCTACACATGACCATTCTTCATATAAACCCTTAAATAGAGCATTGGTCATCATGCCATCTTCAAGAGTCCAACACATCAACTCCTATGGACAAGATCTATAAGAATATCTCAATGTAAACATTAGTCCATAAGGATTGTCATTAATTACCAAAACCACACATGGGGGCAACATGCACTTTCAGACGTGTCCCCCACCGGCAAGGCAGTCTCCAGAACCCTGCCGCTCTGTGGGACTGCCGCCGGAAAAATGAAGACATCTGCCCTCTACAAGCTTTGCACGTTTGGCGGCGAGGTTTCCCGCCACGTCGACTTCGTGTGGCGCAACTGCGCGCCCTCCCGTGTCAAGTTCTTTGACTGGCTGTTGGTGCAGCGGCGCATCCAGTGCCGCGCAAACCTCTTCCGCAAGGGAATCCTCGACGCGGCCACCAATGTTTGCCGATCTGCGGTGAAGCCTCCGAAACCTCCGACCATATCATGTTCGCCTGCCCTTTCGTGCGGCAGTTCTGGGCTGATCTCGGCTCGCTCGTGTCCGACATTGGTTCGCTGGACAAAGTAGAGTCCTGCCCTCTCCCTCCGTAGGCGCCAGGCCGGTCTGCTGCTACTCTCCGCCTGCTGTGCTTTTGGCACCTGTGGAAGCACCGTAACGATGTTGCCTTCAATGGCCTCGTCCTCTCCATCCACCTGGTGCGGAAAAGCTGTCGGGATGACGCCGTTCTCTGGCGTGCCCGTCTCCCCCTCGAGCATAGGCCAGATGTGGACATGTGGCCCTCCTTCCTTCTTCCGGTGACAAACAACCGTGGTATAGGCTGAATGTGTGCGTGTGTTGAGGCCACCACCCCTCCTGTTGGTGTTGTCTCCCTTCCCCCTGTAAAAAATTGCTGCTCGGGATCCTTTCCCACCAATTTTTCTCGCCATATGCAATAAAAAGAGATTCAGGTGGGTGCTTTGCACCCCCGGTGACCCCTCTAAAAAAAGTCAAATATTATGTCCCGTTCTGTTGATCTTGTTTTTGTTTATCGTTTTATTGCCTATCGTTCATAACATCAAATTTCAAACACGGGACACAAACATTTTTTTTTGTTTCTAATCTCTTTGGTGTGTTGTAGTTGCTATGTTAAGATAGCAGGCTCTATTTGGTGCTAAACTTTGAGGCCGTGATGTGAATTTGTGACTGATGTCTATTACGGTGCAAACCAACCCGATTACTGCAGCTCCATGACGTTTTTTTAAAGCCGGCCATTTGTCTCTTTGCGTCATGGGAATCTGCTAGGACGCACATGCTTGGCCCATCCCTCTCTTGGCCAACCCAAATTCGATCCAACCATGCACGTTCGCCTTGTCAGTTGCACGACGGCCGCTGCATGCCGGGCTGCCGGCGGTGTCCTTCCTCCTCCGGCCGTGTTTCTTTGGCGACGCTGTTGATGGATGCAAAGGGTGGCATTTGCTTGGATCGTGGGTTTGCACCCACTCGCACTACATGGATTGGACACTTTCGATTTTTCCTTTTCCTTTTCATATTGTTTATCTCCTTGTCATTAGAATAAACACACACTGGGAATCAATAAAATGGAATTACACTTTTATAGAATTACACAACACATCCGCTTGAGGTTGCATCCCATTCATCGAAAAATCAAAGTAATAAGATTGTGCTAGCAATCGAGAATGTCTGGCGTGTTCACAACAACAGATGAGGCTTGTGTGTACTGTGTAGAGTCATCGTTGCATTTGAAGTCTTGTCGTCTGAAGGATTGGGGCTTGACTATGTTCTCCTGCATGAAAACGATCTTCTCAAAATGAGAACTCTGACGTCCGCTCGTACTGTCATGGGTATAGTTGCCCTAGGTCGGGCGGTCTTGGCTACGCCCTTAGGCCTCGTTCTGCAGCAGGGTTTTCTGGTGTTTTGGGGTGTATTTTCCCTAGTGTTTTGGGTGAAAACACTCTCACACCCAAAACACTCCAATCCCTCCCAATTCCCTTCTCCACGAAAACACCCCACCAAATCTAGTTGTTTGGTACACAGGTTTTGCAAAGAGGTGTTTTCTCAGACCTCATGCACATAATTACATAATTGCCACGCTTTGGTCATAATAAAAATCTGGTATTTTTTAACAGCATGAGCAGACAGTTCATCAACAAAAATACGTTTTCACGGCACATGGGACACACAATTTAAGCAATCCATAACATTAAGTAACAAATAACTCATGCTTCCCAGGTTTATCCATTTGATCAAAATTTATCGAATGCTTCTCACGAACATAATTCAGTAACAATAATTTTGCTTCAGATGCAGAGGAACAATATCTGAAACTTGGAAGCTTGTTTCGCCGCTGCTTCACATGAAGTATATCTCAAGCACAGGAACAATATCTGAAACTTGGAAGCTTGTTGTTTGCTTGGTAGTTATCATCATCATTGGGCAGATTCACAAAGTAAGCTGGGTCTATTACAGGTACAGGTTGGTTCTCAAGCCATTCCTCATCTCCATCATGCATTTTTATGATATTATGCATAATTGATGTGGCTGCCGGAATCTGAACTTGATTCTCGATATGATAGTAGGTTGAAACCCTTAGAATAGGAAATCTCTTTTAAAAAATACCCAAGAGCCTTTCTACATGGTTCCTCATTATGGCATGTCGGAGATTGAACAGTTCCATGTAGTTTTGTGGTCTACGGTGCCCATGCCCCCACTCTTTGAAGTGATACCGCACACCTCGGTATGGAGCAAGAAAGGACGGTGTGTTTGCATAACCACCATCAACTAGATAGAATTTACCATTTGGTACTTTAAAACCTTTGAGTATTGCAGAACTGAGTACTCTAGCGTCGGTGGGAGATCCCTCCCATCCACAAGATATGAAAGTTATGTTGAGGTCAAAATCGCATGCAAACATGACATGTTGGCTAAGGGAGCCCTTCCTATTCCGCCACGGAGCCTGAAGTTGAGGTGTTCTACTGACAGGCACATGAGAGCCATCTATGGCACATATACAGTTCTGGAAGTATGGAAAGAAGCGAGAATCTGTGGCGATTTTGGGATGTGGTTCATCTACATATCGAGGCCTTAGAAACCGTGTTGCTAGAATGGGGATGGTGTTGAAGAACTCTTTGATATACCCGTGGAAGGTGGAATTACTATGTTGAAACATCACTTGCATATCTTGAAAGGATGCATTGTGTGAAAGCATATAGAGAAAAAATGCCAGCTTCTCTTCCACCTTGAGAGTACTATCTTCTATCAGCTCCTCAGCTCTCAGGTAAGATGCCAACCATCTGAATATATATGGTTCCATCCTAAAAGCTACCAAACAATTCATGAGATGGCCATCTAGCAGTTCCCTAACTCTCATATTGCCGTACAGAACAGAGCTATGCCTTTTAATCTTTTCTGTGTGTGAAAGATGGAAGTGTAGTGCAGGAAGAATGAAAAACATCAACTCTTCTTCATCATCGACTTTCCTCTTCCTAGCACGCTCTAGACTCCGTTCATTCATTGCAGAACTAAACTACAATAGATTAAGAAACTAATAAGATGAAACACATAAGCATTGGCAAAATGTAAAAGGGCACAAACATGCATGTTCACACTTAAAAAATGCCTAAAAGCCAAGGACATGGACATACCGAAATCAGGGGAGCTCACAGGATTCCAAGACGGCGGCGGCTCGTCCACCCCAACTATAACCGGAGGTTTGGGTAGCTACAAGGATACAAAAAGGAAATAATCAGAATACAACACGACTGAAGTCATGTTGGACCCATACTAATTTGTCACTCCAATTCGGCAATGCAAGTCATGTTCTAATTTTAGTAACAGATTAGATCAAACAGTACTACAGCAGCAAGTCTTGTTCTGATACGCATGTTGAGGTACAAAAGGAAGTCATGTTCTAATGTTGAGTGTTACATTTTGCATGAAAAACAACAAGTGGACAAAATACATAAGCAGAAGAGTTTTTGTTTTCAGATTTTCTTCCACTCCTGCCAGGTTTGATCTAATCGTACATGGAAAAACTAGAACGAAGTTGCATCTAAACAGCACTAATGCCAACCCATGCCTGAAGAACTGTAATGGCCTGCAGCAGTCTATATATTATTATGCAGCAGTCTATACTGAACACAAGTTAATTTGATCACATGAAATTGGCACCCGACTGTTCTGTTCAAAGGTAAAACTGCATCTCCTCACTGGTTTGCTACTATGATGTGCAACAATGGCCTGAGAAGAACTAACCATGACATTATTGGACAAACCAAGCACGAAACATATGAGCTGCTGTGTGATCCTGACAGACACGATCTCCCCGTACATCAGCCATATCCTAGGCGACAATTTCACTATGCATGCAGTATCGCTCTCCACGACCGAGCAAGAGGTTAACCAAGAACTGGATCTCACGGAGTCATCAAGAACCAAAACAACCCAAGAACTATCAGTTCATCCTAGTAACTCGCATGGAAACCCTAGAAACGCCCATGGAACTTAGGTCAGATCGAGAGAGGATTGGACGAGGCGTAAGACGTACCTGATGGAACTCGGCTTCGGCGACGGAGAAGAAGAGCTCCGGGGGCGGGAGCGTCGGCGGCGGCAGGGGCGAAGGAATCGTCGGAGTCACGAGGGAAGGGAGACGCCAGGAGCTGAGGGAGGGAGGCTTCAGCGTCGGGGAGAGACTTCGGCGACGGCGAAGACAGACGGGAGGAGCAGCTACGGCGGAGAAGGCGAGCGACGGCGACGAGCGACAGCGTGGGCGATGTGCTGCGCTGCGCCGCCAGCCGCCAGAGCTTGAGACGCGCAAGAAACGCGAGGGGGTACTCGCGTCTTCGATCCCGTCCAACCCGGCGTGGATCGACCGGTTTCTCCCGGGCCAGCCCGCCCAAACCCGGCCTGCCGAACGATCTGGGAGTGTTTTCTGGTGTTTTTAGATGGGCCGGGAATTTACACTACAATCCCCTCCAAATCCTGTGTGCCGAACAAGGCCTTAGGGGGCGGACGAGGTTTCATCCTTTCGGGAGGCTCAGTTCGGCGGAGCCAATCTACGCGGCGGCGATGCCGGCCGGAGAGGAAGAAGTAGCGGCGTGGCGGAATTTGAAGTGGTGTGACACGACGAGTCGATGACTAGACTACGTGGTGAGGGTGGTGGGTTGATGGGGCGGTCTAACATTGCTGAATACAATTAGAAGTTTAAGTAGTGTGAGTGTGTTAGGGTTTTTCTTTATAATTTCTCAAGTACAGTACAAGGTTTGTTTTTTAGATGCAAGTACAGTACAGTATTACATTTTGCAAAGCCCACACCGTAGGTGACCTGGCCCGTGTTCCAGCCCAGCCGAAGGAAGCCCATCAGCGGACGAACTGCACATAGACGAGTGCCCCCTTTCCAGTTTGTAGTCGAGCTTGACAGTGCCGCCTTCCGCCTCCGCCGTTCGCTACTGCCGTGCTGCGGCCGCCGGTCACCTTCTGCTGCCTGCTCCGCGCCTTTCGATCAGCAGGAAGCCAAGAACAAAGAGGTAAATTCGGAATTGCCCTAAACTCTTTAAGAATCGGATCGAGCCGTACATTCAGTTTAACGGTTATTTGTATCGATTCTATGTTGAACGAATAGAAGATGAAGATAATTTCTTCGCACTAATCTTCACGTATTGTGTTACAAATGACTGACACCTATTGAGGACTTAGATCTGAATCCTAGACAAGTACTCCGTATATGAACTTGGGTTCGTTCTGTCAAATTGTTTGTGTTATGTTTACTTTGCTTAGTTATTGACTCTAATCTTGGCTCTGCCACTACTTGCGGACAGATCCTCCGTCGGCCATGAAGAAGAGGAGGCCAAGGTGGCGACGACGGCTCGGAAGAAAATAAAATCCCATGGAACAGCAGCCTCCCCGACGCCATCCTCGGCACCATCATTTCCCTCCTTCCAACCAAGGACGGCGGCCGCACATAGTGCCTCTCCCGCCGCTGGCGCCACCTCTGGCGCTCCGCACCCCTCAACTTCGAGGTAACCATCAGACGCAGGGCTGGCGCCTACGTCGTCCCCTACACTGCCGTGCCCAAGATAATCTCCCAACATGCTGGCCCCGCCCGCCGATTCTGCTTCACCAACCTCCGCGCGGGCGCTGTCTGCTCCGAGGTCGACAGCTGGTTTCGCTCCCCAGCGCTCGCCAACCTCCAGGAGCTCCATCTCAGCTGCGGGCGTCAGACAGTGTTTCACGACATAGGATTTCACCTGCCACTGTCCTCGCTCAGCTCCGCACGAGTTCCCCTGCCACTGTCCTCGCTCAGCTCCGCACCGGGAATCAACGCCGATTGGCCTAGCAGGATCACGGAGCCCGTTAACTTTCTTGTCCTCAAGCAGCTCACCCTCCAACATGTTTCCATATCGAGGGACGTCTTTGACACCTTGCTCTCTGCCTGCCATGCCTTGGAAAGCCTCTACCTGTCTGGGAATCATGTTTTGGGTACCCTGAGTGTTGTTTCGCCGACTCTTAGGTGCATCGGCTTTTGTGGTAGCATAAACCTCACAGAAGAACTGGTCATTGAGGACGCTCCTCGCCTTGAGAGGTTACTAATGCCTCATTTTTACGAAGATTGCCTCGACACTATCCGTGTAATTAGTGCGCCTAAACTGGAGATAGTGGGCACCTTTTCACCCGTCTTCTCCAGGATCCTATTCTTCCAGGTAGCACTCCTCAAATCCTGCATTCCACATTCCTAATCGTACATGCAGATAATTATGTCTTTTTTTTTTTTTCATTTCCTTCAGGGTATGAGCCCTGTCAGCTCATTAAATTCGATGTGCACCGTGAAGGTTTTGGCTCTCAGCTCTTCTGGCCGTGAATTGCACGCAGTTCTTAACGTTCTCGGGTGGTTCCCATGTTTGGAAAAATTCTACGTTACTGTTAGTACATTCATATTTGACATATCTAATTCAGTTGGCATGCTATCTAGTTAGCAACATCTTTAACATCTGCCTCTTCTTTCCATTTTGCAGTTTTACAAACACTATGATATGGCTAAGACAAATGAGTCTCACTATGACACACTACATCCAGTCAAATGCCTTGAGACCCATCTGAAATATGTGTTGTTTAAGAACTTCGTAGGCAACGACAAACAGATTGGCTTTGCCAGGTTCTTTGTTTTGAATGCACAAGTGGCAAACAAAATTGATTTCGAAGGATCTGGTAGGGAGTACAGCAATGAATCGGTGGCCACTTACTACGAACTGCTGCAAGTGAAAAACAGTGCTTCTCAGGATGCTATGTTGGAATTCAGTATTAATACTACTGGTATTGATCAGCATGTCAAGGAGCACATACATGACTTGTCGGTGACCGACCCCTTCTGACTACCAGAGTAGACGGGGTTAACCCACTGTCTTTCTTAAAACTGCAGAAGAAAAATTTGAATGCAAAATGAGTTTACTGCATATAAGTTGTAGTGTGGAGGGATGCAAATAAAAATAAATACTGCAATATTTTGTAACTGAGACGAAGCTTGTACTGCTGAAACTCCTCCGATGCAATGTTGGCTTTCTTCTGGCTATAAGCCGAGTTAGAAAGACAGGCTTGTGCTGCTAACTTAATTGTCGTTTCCGCTATATATAAGAAGGTCGGACATGCATTGCTTCTGTTGAATTCTGTGATAATGAAACTGATTGTGGCGTCATTGCACAAATATGCAAGTAGTTTTACTCTTTGGATTGGGTTAACCACCTGAAACAGTGTCGGCTTTCGAGTTTGGATCCTAGTGTGTTACTAATGCAGAAATATATTTGTAATCATGTTTGTTTTTTCTTGCAAAAATAGATTACTTATTAGTGTGGCGATCATACATGCTAGCGCTAGCCACTCCCGTGCATTTACTTCCTCGGACAGACTGAGATGTTCAGTTATTTCCTCGTCAAGCAATGCCCATACACTTCTCGACATTGCGCACTCAAGCAGTGCATGTCTCCCTGTGTCGTGGGCGCCGCACAACTGGCATCTATCCTGTGCTGCCATAGCCCTATGATATCTGACGACATTCGTATCGTAGGTATCGACTGCTGGGTCCGGAAATTCCACAACTAGCTTGCCCCCGGACTAGGGTTGAAAACGGAACGGAAACGGAAGGAAACATGCATTATCGTTTTTGTTTCCTTTTGCCTTGCCGGAATCGGAAACGGTATCGGAAACCCCGGAAACGAATACGGAATCGGAAACTCTCGGAAATGAATATGGAACGGATACGTAACGGATACGATACGAAAACGGATATTTGTCGGAACACAATAGCGGTATAATATGTTGGTCCATACCCTCAACATATAGCTAACAAGACAAGAAATGTTCACAACCTCTCTCTCGAAACAGGCTTTCGCCCCGCTTTATAAATAAAGCAACATGCCAAGCAAGTTCAAACACAGTTACAGTTACAAACATAAGAGCGGAAAAGGCCGCTTGCTGGGGGCGCAGCACAAGTAAGCCCACACAAATAAGCAAGAAAGAAGTGGGGGGGGGGGGGGGGGAGGAGGGGTGGGGTGGGGGTGGGGGGCGGTGTGAGAGATACATCAAGATAGACAGAAGAGAGTGAACAAAAAACTAAAACCCTCCGGCGCTAGCTGGAAGACGAAGAGATGCGCCGAGCGGTCTCCACAAGTCTAGTGATCATGTCGTCCAGCTGCCCCCTGTCCCGCTGCCTAGACAACGGATGCCACTGCTGCAAGAAAGCCAGAAGTTTAAACATCGAGTCAGAAGCCCGTCGGAGAAAGATCCGCTCGATCACCATCTTATTACGAATTGTTCACAGGGTCCACATCAACGCGGCAAACACCAACCAGAAGAGGCGCCGCCTCTCCCCGGTACGGTTCGCCCTGATTTCTAGGAACTCGCCAAGGTCTGAGGCCTGCCAAGCAGGCCCCAGCGCCTCGTGGGCGAAGTTCCATAGAAACCTGGCTGCGGGGCAGGTGAAAAGGATATGGGTTCCCGTCTCAGGGATCCCACACATTGGGCAAAGCCCATCACCCGGCCCCTGTCGCTTGCGAACCTCCACCCCTGAGGGGAGGCGGTCCCTAAGAAGCTGCCACACGAAGATTTTGATTTTTAACGGTATGGGGGCCTTCCAGAGAGGAGAGGTCCAGGCTCTAATTGGGGAACTAAAAAGACTCCGATACGCCGATTTTACAGAGAACGTCCCAGACGGTGTCCGGTGCCATGACACGAGGTCACGGCCGCCTGGCAGCGACTCAGGAAGTAGACTCCGTAATTCCGTCCAAGCCGCAGCCTCGGCAATACCAAATGTTCGTCGGAACGAGATGTTCCAAGCCCCATTGGATATTGCCGAAGCCACAAACTGCATCGGGTCAGCGCAGATAGCAAAAAGCGCGGGAAACCTATGCTGTAGCGGGCTCCCATCGAGCCACGGGTCCAGCCAAAAGAGGGTGTCCTCTCCATTACCAATGGAGAAGCGAAGACCCTTCCTAATCTCATGCTTGATGGATTGGATAGATCGCCAAAATTGGGATCCATCTTGGCGGTCACAGGAAAAAAGGGGGCGACCCTGCAGATATTTCGCTTTGATTAGCTGCAGCCATAGTCCCCCTCCTCTCTAAGTATCCGCCAAACCCATCGTAGCATGAGCGCAACGTTCATCTTACGGGAGGAAATGATACCAATGCCCCCATGTCTTTGGGGGTGCACGCATCCGCCCATTTGACCATGTGATACTTCTGACGCCCATTGGCCGCCTGCCAGAAAAAGCGTGAGAGATCCCTGTCAAATGAGGCGTGCGTGCCTTCTGGGAGTATATAAACTCCCATCAGGAACATCGGTAGACTAGAGAGACAAGCGTCAATCAAGACAGTCTTGCTCGCCTTAGAGGTGAACCGCCCTTGCCAAGGCTCCGCCTTGGCTTTGACACGCTGGGTGACCGGTTCTAGGTCCTTAATGAGGATCCTAGAATCACTAATGGGCGTCCCAAGTAAGTAACAGGGAAGGTAGACAATCTGCAGTTTAGTTTGTCCGCTATCCGCTGTCGCTCATCATGGGAGTATCCCATGATCATGACTTCGCTCTTGTCGAAGTTAATCTTGAGGCCCGACATGGCCTCAAAGCAGAGAAGAAGAAACTTGAGATTAATAATGTCAAGCTCCGACCCCTCCACCATGATCATGGTATCGTCCGCATATTGGAGGTGGGTGATCCCACCTCCAGGAATAAGGTGCCCTACCACACCAGAGATGTGGCCGGCCGTCTTGGCTTTATCCAAGATAGCCGCTAGGGCGTCACCGGCGAGGTCAAAAAGAAGGGGGGAAATTGGGTCCCCTTGCCTCACCCCACGCGAAGACCTAAAAGAAGGGGGAAATGTTCACAACCTCGGCAAGCGATAGTTTAACATAAGTACCACGCACATAGTTTAACACTTCGACACACACAAAAACTCACAAAAAATAGTTTCACATAGACACTAGGACACTCATCTTACTGATTCAAAAAAAGACACTCATCTTACTAATAAATATAGTCTTAGAAAACGTATGCTTCAGCAGCAATGAAGCACCCCATAGGTTTTAGCAACACGTCAGCTCAACTCCATGTCGTCTTCATCAGAGTCCTTCTCCCCATCGGTACTATCACCACCACTCTCTTGGTCATCCAACTAAAAAAATAAAGCCAAGAATAAAAATGTGTGAAAAATAAATTATAACTACATCGATGAAATTTAAAGCTAGACTAGAAAAATACAGATAAGGCGTACCAGCATCAAGTTTGCCAAATGTTGCTCAATGCTTTCCATGTCCATCTCATCCATAATAGATTTGGCTTCTTTAGCACCTAACGACAAAACAATAAACATCAATACTTTGACATCGATATGGGAAAATATTTATGCAAAATTAAAATATTACCTTTTCCCAACGTCCAATCTTTAAGACAAATAAACGCTTGCACAGTTTCAGGTTCTAGACGGTTGCGCAAAGGGTCAATAACACGTCCTCCAGCACTGAATGCCGACTCAGATGCAACCGTTGACACTTGAATAGATGGAACATCACGAGCAAGACGAGCCAGAATAGGGAACTCGGCTTGTTTTACTTTCCACCAGGACAAGATATCAAAATCTGAATCCTTGGCCCTAGGTGCTAGTGGCTGCTCCAAGTATATCTCCAGCTCTGATTTGGTACCACTGTCCGATTGACATTTGGAGTGCAAGAACATGTCCAGATCATCCTCGTCACCAGGAATATCAAGCTGAGAAGCCATATGATGCACTGAAGTACTACCATTAGTGTCTGTCTTCTTTGAAGTAGAGAGATAAGCTTGGAACAGCTGGTTAATAACCATATCAAACTTATTAATCTCTTGCCTAGAAGTGGTGGGATAAAGCTTCGGTGCATAGAATTCAATAACATTTTTCTTGTACCTAGGATCTAGGAAAGATGATACAGCAAGTGCCATGTTGGATTTGTCCCAATACTTATCATATTTCTTCCGCATGGAATATGCCATCCTCTTAATGACATTGTTGGAGCTGCCACACCACTCTGCAATTGCTAGCTTAATCAAACAAAACTTTCTAAAGAACAGATTGGCAGTAGGGTATTTATGGGCTGAGAACAACACTGTAGCATCATAAAATGGCTTCAAACATGCACATACTGATGCAACCATCTCCCAGTCACTCTCACTTGGAGCACATTTCTTGTACGTGCTTTTATTCCTCAGAAAAAGCCTCTCAAAAGCTTCTTTGTTGTACCTTGCAGAGCACAACATTTCATAGGTGGAATTCCACCTAGTTGGAACATCTAACTTGAGTTCTGTGTTCTCATTCAAGCCACATTCTGATGCACATTTCTTTAAAAAATCATGCTGTAATGTTGAGAGCTTCACAATTGCAACTGTATTTCTGATATTAGCAATAGATGATGCAATTGTCTTCAAACCATCTTGAGCAACAAGGTTTAAAATGTGGTTCATACATCTCACATGAAAAAAGATTCCATCACAAACTAATGGAGATATCTTATTCAGTTTGCTTACTACTCCATCAACACATTTATCATTTGCTGCAGCATTATCCAAAGAAAGTGCAATCAACTTCCTATCAAGATTCCAATCTAGTATGCTGTCAATAAACTCATTGCATAAAGCCTTTCCAGAATGATGCCCTTTGACTTGCATGAACTTGATAATCCTTTTCTGCATACACCAATTATCATCTATCCAGTGGACTGTGATGCACATATACCCTTTAGTCTGATTAGACGTCCACATATCCATGGTTGTACTGAACCGGCAATCAAGTGTTTTAAAGTACTCATACAATCTCTTCTTTTCCTCGTTGAACATATTTTCTATCTCTTTCTTAACAGTAGGGCGACTTTTAATTGGGAAACTAGGACGCAATGATTTCACAAAATCAATGAAGTACTTATGTTCAACAATACGCATGGGATATTCATGCATAATAATTGCAAGATAAAATTTCTTCAAGCTGACAGCCTCATCATACCTATAAGTCTGAACTGATGCAGACTTCTCGTTGTCGTTGTCTCCACTTGGCTTCAGTTCGAGTCTTTGCTGCCCAGTCATGATGCTGTGGTTATTTTTCAAGTGACTTATGAAAACCGATGTTCCTCTGCCAGATTCCCGCCGACCTTTGTAGTTGCATCCAGGAGAGTTGCACTTAGCCCATCTCTCTACAACGGTGTTTCCATCTTTATCTTTAACTGTTATCTCATACTTGGTCATGTGATTCCAAACAACCGAGGTAGTTCTCTTAGATTTCTTGCAAGGAGGAGGATTCACAGCAGGTTCAGTAGTCAAATCTACAACTTCGGCAGCATGAGCTGGAGCTGCAGCAGGCTGGGACGAGTTGGGCATGGACGTAGGTGCAGAACTGTCCATGATAATCTGTAGAATCACAAGCACAACGTGAATGAAAACTAGAATGGCTGCAGAAACTCAGATCCACACGTAGTACTTCAACTTTTTGATCTATACGTATACAATATACTCAGTTACTCACCGATCAGAAGCGGAGGCGCGGAACGGAACAGTGTGCCGCTGGGCAAGGAGAAGGAGTCGAGCCGTCGAGGGCTCGAGGAGTTGAGGCGGCTATCCTCCAAGCGACGAGGCGGCGTTCTCACGCTGCATGTACGTAACTATAGATTAATTAGGGTTTAGTGTTAAATAATGGACTTAAATAGCGATGTGGGCAGGCCTCATTTGGCACCTGGGCGGCTGGGCCTTGTGGTCGATCGAATCAAGCGCGGTCCTGCGGAAAGTTTCCGTATCTGTAATTCCGGAAATTTCCGTTTCCTTTCCGTTTCCGTCGGAAACTGCTAAATCATTTCCTTTGTCATTTCCTTTTCTGAATATGCCGTTTCCGTTTTGTTTCCTTAAAATGCCGTTTTCATTTCCCTTTTTTGCTCTTCACTTCTTTTTCTCCGGAAACAGCCGGAAAGTTTCCTTATCATTTTCAACCCTACCCCGGACTATCTGGGCGTCCATTCAGTCAGCTGGTCAATATTTAGTCATTTTGCATTTTAGCCCTCGTAGAAACTCGAAATCAACCCGCAGTCCCACCGCCAGTATATATAGGCGCAAACCCTAACCAAATCCTGAGATCCACCCCACCCCACCTCGCCTGCCGCCGCAGTCGCCCACCTCGCCTCCGTTTCGACGCCCCCACTCACTGCTCTCTCGCCTTCCGCCCGCACCCCATCGTTGGTGCCGGCCCCGGCCATCTACACCGCTGCTCTCTCGCGGAGGGCGCGCCGGCGCCGGCGTCTTGGAGGGAGGGCGCGACGGCGACGGTCCCGAAGGCGGCAACGACGCCATGGAGGAAGGCTCCACGCCGACGACGACGACGCCTTCGAAGGAGGGCTTGACAGCACCGGAGGTGGCAGCGGCGGCAACGACGCCTTGGAGGAAGGCCGCGTCGGCAACGGAGGCCGTGCCACTGACCTTCAAATCCGACCATGGCGGCGCCGTATCCGGCCATGTGGGGGCTGGATCCGACCTCTCCGGCTCTGGATCTGGATCTGGTGTTGAATCCGACGAGATTTTGGATTTTCTGTTCCTTTTTCGATTTTTTTTATGGATCTGTGGTTGAACCCGACGTGATTCATGATTTTATTTCTTGATCTTCTATTAGATCAGTGTTGAAACCAGTATAAAAAATGGATGCCCGGATCTGAGCTCTTATAATTTTTTGTTCCTTTTTTCTCTCGAATTTAGATATGTGATCTTGTTCATTTTAGTTTTTCTTCAATTTCGAGAGAGGAAATAAATGATTCTTGCAAACTTCTTTAATTTTCGCTCTAGATTTTACTGTATTTTGTTCAGATTTATTCAGACCGAGGCCTCGGATACCAGGCTGCCGATCTGTGCTTACAGTCCAGGCTCACCTTGTTTTCTTGGAATCAATTTTCTAATTTATCTTCATTATTTAGTTTATGGACGACCAGATCCGTTTCTGAGAATCTTCTGTGATATATTTTTGAGTTTATGTGAAATTTATGTGGTTCTAGATCTCGTTTTAAATTCGTGTACAGAACCTGTAGATCTGATAAATTCTTTGAAAATATATCAGAAACTCATGTAGATATAGATTGCAGAAATTGAGTTTCTGCTACAGGTTCATGTAGATATCAGAAATTCTTTGAATATGATTTCTCTTATTGATGTTCCTAAGATTTGTTCTCTTTTCACTAAACATTTGTTGATGTTCCTAAATTTTCCTGTAAAAATTGATTGCCTAAATTCTTTTTTATCAACATAAATTCTTATTTGATTTTGTGCATCAGAAAAAACCCGTATGAAATTATGTGCGAAAATTGACTCCTGTTTGACTCCTGTTTCACTGCAGTTTACTAAACGATGAGTTCTGTCCGTGAAGTCTGCCCAACCTAGAGTTTGGAGTGAGGCGGCCCGACCTCGAGCTGCAAAGGATGGACCTGATCTAGTTATCTTTTTGGGTCATAACCTGTTTCTTTGTATTGAAAATCCAATACTGTTTGGATCTGTCCATAATATTCGTACTTCTCATGAATTATGCATGCATATGTTGTGTATAAATTTTTGACGAATTTGGTAAGTATAGACATCATTGATACTGATTGTGTATCAAAATATTGGATGAAGCTCTCCGTTTTATAATGTGAATCATCAACGAATTTTCATTGAACTTCTGTGCAGCTGGAGAAATACTGAATCAAATGTGAAAACAATAATTTTCTGTGCGAATCAATTGTGAATCAGTGAATGAGTCTGCAGTTGTGACAAACTTGTGTTGATGTTCTGTGAATTGAAATTCCTGTGAAATAATCAATGAATAATATTGAAAACACATGTGAAATTTGTTCTGTGAGATTTCTAAGAAAGGATCCAGAATTCTCAATCTTCTTCGTGATACGAAATTTGAAATCTTTAAACACTGTTGGCATAGATAAAACAGAAAAGATTATAAGAAACATGATCTTAAATCAAGAAAAAACCATAAATATTGAATCTTGGATGAATATTTTGTGAATTGAAACCTTGAGAAAATATTTGTGCGATTCGAGTAAAATATGTGTCTGAAAACTTTACGAAATATGTGACTTTCGAATTTGAAAGTATAAATTTTATGAAAAATTCTTGTATGAAATATTAATATTCATTAAAAAAAACTCCAACGAAAATCTTATACTATCAAACAATATTTGAAACTTTAGAAAAATTGTTGAAAAAATTCCAACAATATGAAAAAAAGCTGTATAAAAAATATATAAAAAATCTATACTTTATAAAATACTTTTTGAAAATTGTACGGTTTTATCTTATAGTATGAAACATTATTTGAAACTTTCTAAAAAATGTTAAATATTCTTGAAAAAATATATTTGTCATATTGTTGAATATTTTCTGGTAAGAAATATCCTTTGAAAAACTCTCCAGAAATATACAATTTATTTGTGTGATTCAAAATCTGGGTGGTCGAATTTGTGAAAAGCTAGAAAGGTATGGACTGTTCTGCAAACATCGCGTCCAAAATTTGACCAAAAGGCTGCCGTTGGATCCTCACCGAATGGACAGTAGGGATAAGCCCAGGGTCCAAACTACGGGTGGAGTTGCATTTTTCATCGACTGCTTCGCCAATCTCCAGAGGAAGACCCGCACCTTAGATGGAACTTTAGTCCACTCGTCCGCCCTCCGCTGCTCATGTGATCCCGTGGCTCTGCTATCTAGCCACGCCTCCCTCCTCTCCCTTGTGCTGATCAACATTCGATAAGCTGAACGCACATAGAACATTCAGCGCCTGTCATAATGCCATGCCCAGAAATCATTATCTCCTGGTGCATATCGGTATTTCTCTGATTATGTCGACCTCAATCGGCAAGAAACACTCCTCGTTGCGGCCGCCGCCGTCCTCCTGAGACGAAGCTTGTACTGCTGAAACTCCTCCGATGCAATATTGGCTTTCTTCTGGCTATAAGCCGAGTTAATTTTAAATGTCTGATTCAGTTGGCATGTTATCTAGTTAGCAACATCTTTAACATCAGCCTCTTCTTTCCATTTTGCAGTTTTACAAACATTGTGATATGGTTAAGAGAAAGGAGTCTCACTATGACACACTGCATCCAGTCAAATGCCTTGAGACACATCTGGAATATGTGTTGTTTAAGAACTTCGTAGGAAATGACAAGCAGATTGACTTTGCCAGGTTCTTTGTTTTGAATGCAAAAGTGGCAAACAAAATTGATTTCGAAGGATGTGGCAAACAAAATTGATTTCGAAGGATGTGGTAGGGAGTACAGCAATGAATCGGTGGCTGCTCACTGCGAACTGCTGCAAGTGGAAAACAGAGCTTCTCAGGATGCTACGTTCGAATTCAGTGTTAATACTATTAGTATTGATCACCATGTCATGGAGCACATACATGACTTGTCGGTGGCCGACCCCTTCAGACTACCATAGTAGACTGTCTTTCTTTCGGCTCGTACTTCCATACACCCCAAACCTCACAATCACATAAACGTACCGGTTCAGCTTGAGCCGATCCGACTTGGTGAGCCGCGAGCCAACTCAAACTGCAGACTCTCTTGCTCTCGTTCCTCTCGCTCCCGCATCGCGTCGACGTCTCCGTCTCGCTCCCCACCGCCGCCGTCTCCCCCTCGCTCCCCGTCACTTCCCGCCGCCGCCGGTATCTTCCTCACTTCCCCCCACCGCCGCCTTGCTCGCCACCAGATGGATTCGTCTCGCACCCCTAGTCCTCCTCGTACCCCGCCTGATCTAGAGAGTTTGAGGTCAAAGCTCGCATTTTTCTGCCGGCGACGAGCTGCTGGGCATGGAGGCGCTGGATTTGCGTACGCCGGTATTGTATTTACAATCTGGAGAGGAGTTCTGGATGGGCGACGTAGGTAGCGGCGGATCTGGAGCGGCGCCGGAGCAGCGGAGTGGCTGAACCGAGGATGCACGTGAAGACGGCGTCGTCTTCCTCACCGTGCCCACACCGTGGTAGCGCGGACCCTGCCCGCCCACGCCATGGTGCCACGGCTCTCCGTGCGTCAGGTACTGCTTCCTCTTCCTGTCTCCGTGCAAAATAACTCCAGAAAAAAAGAGCTTCTCTTGATGGTACTAGTAGCAGTAGCAGTAGCAATTTCTTGATGGTACTGATCTTGGAGTAGCAGTAGCAGTAGCAAAATTATTTTTGCGTCAGCTACTGGATCTAGAAGTAGCAGTACCAGTGGCTTCTTGGAGTAGCATTAGCAGCTTGAAGTAGTAATAGCAATAACACTCTCTTTCAGTAGTAACTTGAGTTCTTTCTTGTGTACTGAACTTGCAGTAATTTCTAGGGTTCTACAGATTATTGCAGTAACTTTGGGTTTTCAGAGTTAAATTCGTTGTACTCCTTGCTTGGAGCAGTAGAATGCCTTGTAATGTTGGAGTAATTTGCATTATTTTTGAGTAAAATGTTGTATTTGCCGTGCCGTGCGGACGGTATTTTTTGAGTAAAATGTTGGAGTAATTCTGTGCTTGTACTCCTGATCTTTTCCTGATCTTCTACTCCTAAAATATTCCTAAACTTGTGCTTGCTTGTTCAAGCTTGTCTCTTATCTGCGTAGCTTGTTTCTTGTGATGCTGTAGTGCAGTAGCTTGGTGCTTGTTTATCAATTGATTGCAGTATAAACATATACTCCGTGCCGTGCGGTGCCAGTGCATTACTTGCTTAAATTATTTGATTGTATAGGAGTAGCATCAGTACAAGCTTTACTACACTTACTTGTTTCAGTTTCAGTTTCATAATTGCATGTTTCAGTTTGCTTGTGCCTCTGAACTCATGCTTGTGCTCCTGCATCAGACCGGTCGCTGTATTCGAAAAGCGAGGGCATCAGGAGAGATTAGAAGGCCAAGCGACTTTTCTTTGGTCATGGAGTAGATATCAGATTCAGAGGTTTGTCATACAAATATTCATAGTCATGGAGTAGTACAGGTTCTGTTGCGAGTGTAGTTTGCTCAATACTGTTTCCTGCAAGCTTGCTTGCAATATGGAGTACATGTAAAGAGGGCCTCTCTGAAAAGGTTGAGTATAGTTCAAATCCACTCTGTTTATCAATCACATTACTTATTGATTGTTTAACCGTTACTGAATTATAAAGGCTGAGGTTTAATTTCCAGGGAACCATAGTTAATGTTTATAGCAATAAATAATTAGTAAATAGGTTCCTTTCTGACTAGTCACTTTTATCGAGTTCTGTACTTTTTGAGTAATGCAATAATTTTGTGAGGGAGTAGGACACCAATATTTGCACATCTTGATTAGTACAGAGTATCTTTATTAGTCCAACTAGCAAGGTGGCCCTCGCAAATGCGAGGGCATTGTCTTTGACGTAATATATATGCTTATGAAATAATTTGTTATAGATATCGGAAAGACAGAAATCTAAATCGTAACTGTTAATAGCTGTTGTAAATATTCCTATAGATGAAATATCGAATGTGTGGAGTCTTTTCTTCATGAAATAATTACCTATTCTTCCATTTCCAGATAGTACCATGTCAGATGTTTTGGAAATTCATTTACTTTAAATTGTAAGCAACATTATTTTTACTGCTGCCTCCGATCCACATAGAGATTGGAGTGAGTATTTATTTTTACTATCTACCTGCCATCACCCGTCCATCATTGTAGTCTTTCGCTGAACCATTATTTTTTTTCTTGCAACAATGGGTACATAGATTTAGATTCCATATACATTCATGCAACATAATGAAGTTAAAATTACTTGGATTAATTGTACATTGTTTCAGCATTTTATTCAATCAATAATTTACTTTCATTATTGCTCCTTGCAACTCAATACTTTATGTCGGATATTTGATTTGCATGATATAACTCTCTCCCTACTGAACCAACTCTTTAATAACCTAATAAATATATGATCTTACTCACCTGTGTTTGTTGTGTCATGAAACATGACTAGGCAGTTATGGAAAACATTGTCTTAGCATTTTCATCAGTCATATATTTTTCGACATGTATGCAAGATCTAGTTGTGTATCATTTGAAATTTTAAGAATAAGAAACCAAATAAAGTTCCTCACAAAAAACCCAACGGAAACTCACAATTGTATTAATACATCATAGAAAAACCACTCATACAAACGATTTATTTTCAAACTTATACTCAAGGCATTTATTTATTTTGACTTGAGTACGATTTTATAGAAATAATTTTTTGATTTCTCATTTTAAAAAGTAAAAATATTGAATCTAGAGAACATTTGTATGAATACTATTTTATAATAACTCTAGAATTAGTTTACGCAAACAATTTAAGGGGATGTGGATTAACGTGGTGTCTCGGAAAACAAACTTTGACGATGCATTATAAAGTAGCCGCGCCATTAATTTCAGAATTCCCTTTGCCTCGAACTAAATCTCCAAATTTTCTTTCAAAGGAAATTGTTTCAATCTATTCCAAGCTCTATTCACTCTCGAAAACATATAAAGTCTCGGATAGAGAGGAAGTAACAATCTCGTACGTTTTTTAGGCATGTTATATTACCGTGTTTTTCGTGTCAATCTTAAATTGAGGTGGTCTCATACGGAATGAAAGCCTATTGGATATGTCGAATGCCTAGTATTTTCCTGTGGATCATCGCTTACCAGACAATTGTCTAGGAGCCAAATGGTTCCATTGACTTTTAGCCTTTGTGCCATTTGTGTATGAATAAAAATGATTACTCGTTTCAATATAAGTCGATGTTCCTCTCGATAGCGAGCCAATATATGGTGATACATTGTCAATCTAAAAATTGCTCGACTCAAGTCGTCAAAGGACAATTTAGTGTAAACAGTGTATATATATGGTCATAGTAGGCTCGTGAGTAAATCTATGTCGTACATAATATTTCTAAAAATTATAGTTATCAGATTAAAAATTAAGGGATGTGGATTAACGTGGTGTCTCGAAAAACAAACTATGACGATGAATTCTAAAGTACCCGCGCCTTTAATTTCACAATTCCCGTTGCCTCTAACTATATCTCCAAATTTTCTTTGAAACGAAATTGTTTCAATCTATTCGAAGCTCTATTCACTCTCGAAAAACATATAAAGTCTCAGATAGCTAAAAAGTAACAATCTCGTAGGTTTTATAGGCATGTTGTATTACCGTGTTTTCATGTCAATATCTTGAGATTGAGGTAGTTTCATACAGAATGAAAGCCTATTGGATATGTCGAATGCTTAGTATTTTCCTTTGGATGATCGCTTACCAGACAATGGTCTAGGAGCCAAATGGTTCCCTTGCCTTTTGGCCTTTGTGCCATTTGTGTATAAATATAAATGATTACTCTTTTCAATATAAGTCGATGTTTCTCTCGATAGCGAGCCAATATATGGTGATACATTGTCAATCTAAAAATTGCTCGACTCAAGTCGTCAAAGGACAATATGTTGTAAACTGTGTATATATATATGGTCGAAGTAGGCTCGTGAGTAAATCTATGTCGTACATAATATTTCTAAAAATTATAGTTATCAGATTAAAAATTTGTTTTCAGTCATGCACACACATAAATATGAGTACATATGCATCACCACGTTCTAGATAGTGTTTCACAGAAACAAATGGAAGGGAAAGATTCATCTGACACAATAGGATAATTTTGGTGTGAGCAGCTTCAATTTTTTAGACTTGCGCAGCTTGCTTAGGATGAGCTTGCAAGATTCTGAGTGGGCGCAATTTTGTTTTGTTTCAAATTTCAATATCCGTTTTTAATTTCAAAAAAAGTGAAACCGATAGATTCATATGGCTTGACACGATTGAATTAGCCAAGTACGTTTTTTGTATTGCATGGTATATGTCATTCAAAAAAGAAGGAGGATTGCATGCGATCGTATGGCTGGAGGATTCTTCATGCGTGCTCACGTACGTTCTTTTTTTTTCTTACAAAGTGCTTAGATACGTGCTAGTCATAAAGTGTATTGTTGTTCCTGTTACAAGAGGGTAGCTACGTGACATGTCAGATCTCATATGTACACTTTATTGTTGTTCCTAACCTTTTTTTCTTTTAATCTCAACCGTTAGAATTTAATCTCAACCGTTAGAATTAAGATCAATGAAGCATATAATTAAGGAGATGTGGCTTAACGTGGTGGCTCTATTAACTAACTCATTTTGCTTTTAGTATATAATAGATAGATTATTCTTGCTCGCAAACATTAGCACCAGTTGATATCTTGCGGTAGTGCAACTATCGGAGTTGCTTGCTTGCTTGCTGTAATACTCCTCAAAATTGTTAACTTCAGGTTTACTTATGAATTTTTTCATGCTTAAACTAGAATCTGCGAGAGGAAGCCGTGTAAGCTTACAGTAACTTGCTTGCAAGACTCCTGCATGTATTTTGCATGAACAAATTTGCATGAACTTGCAACATAGTCCTGCTATACTCCAAGGAGCTCTGATTTCTCTAGCTGGAGCTATGATTTCCATGTGGATCTGCAGCTGCATCTCTGATTTCTCTAGTTGTTCATAGCCTTGGTCGCCATTTAACTTTCGCAGTTCAGTTAACTTTGTTCATCATATACTGTAGTAAATGGGCCAGAGGAGAATCACAGCGAGGCGACGAGGAGGAGATCACGGCCTGGAGGCGAATACTGGCTAGCTGATCACGACGCAAGAGAGCTGGGGTTTCGGGGACGACCTGCGGCTCCGGTGATCTTGTGCACCGACAACCTGGGGCTCCGGTGATCTTGGGCGCAGAGTCGATCTGCGCCGACCTGATGCAGCGAGGATCAGCGGGAGGGCCGGCGACGTTCCCCAGCGAGGAGATCTTGGGCGCAAAGGCGAGGATCTGTGCAGACTGATGCAGGGAGGCTAGGCGTGACGGCCAGCGAGGTGTTACTGGCCGGCGACAACCCCAGCGAGGTGATACAGATCTCGAACTTTTTGTTGGGGCGAGGGCCAGCGACGTTGTCGGTTTCAATTTTTTCTTGTGTTCGTTGTAAGCCTGTAATTGATTGGTCCGCTCGCTATACTTACTTCAGGAGGGCAATGCACGTTATTTCCGCTAATGAGTTGGGGCAGACACGTAATTTCGACGACTTTTGCACCCTGTGGGAAATTGCTTTAAGGTCATATATTTCAGAACGAAGGGATAAAAATTCCGTGTTTAGTTTGGGCATCAACCAACGAACAATGTCATATTTTATTTTTTTGATAACAACAATGTCATATGTTGGTTTGCATGTCACGTAGACTAAGATATCCTCACAGTAATAGTAGTAAAATCTATTTTAGAATGTTTTGAAATGTCAAAAAAGTTATCGTGTAAATCTGACATTTGATGTGCTCACAAAGTTGTTATATAAAATAATGAAATTGTGTGTGTTGTGTTAAAAAGGCAAAATTGATGCTAAAACACGCTTTTCATTTTTTTTGTCTTTTCTACAGAGGCACACAACTTGGCGTGTGCATAGAGAATGTCGATGTACGCTCCGAATGTTCGTAGATATTTTGAAATGTCTTTTCCCGTGTTGCATTTTTATTTTTGTGTTGAACCGATCGAGACTCGCATGTGTACCAGTCGAATAAGTTGGACTTCATCATATTATTCCTATGTTTGCGTGGAATGAAGTCGATGAGACAATATCCAACATCCAAATTCACAAAATTACCATTTTGCTAATAATTCCGACATGCAAATATTAAAAAAAAGAAAACATTGCCAAAATGCAAAATAACATATAATTTTTGTCTAGATAGACTCCTTTGGAACATATGAATACACATGCAACATTCCTATCCATGTTGCATTTTGTGAGACCTACGTGCAAACTGTCTAGGGCATGTGCATGTGGGACTAGATTTCTAGTAGGTTATATATGTAAGTATCTGTCACTTTTCGGACATGTACACGCACATGCAAAACCCCTAGCCATGTTTATCTAGAACTATGTTACATACTAGACAACTTGAACTAAAACTATCACGTGGACCCATCTTGACATAGAACTATATGACATGCTAGACAACTTGACCTAAAACTATCATGTGGATGCCACAACATGGAACATATCTAGAAGTGTTGCATAAGAGTCGACATGTTCCAAAGGTGGTAGATATACAACTAGATGGCTATGTCTATGTGTGTCGCATGTGGGTCCACATGTTCCCGAGATGTGATAGGTAAAGAGGGTTAGAGGTTTTGCATGTGGACCCACATGTCCCAAATGTGCGTCCACGTGTCCCAAATGTGGGTCCACATGTCCCGAAAGGTTGCAGATATACAACTAGATGGCTATGAGTGTTGCGTGTGGATCCACATGTCCCCCGGATATGCCCAACACTCATAGCCATCTAGTTGTATGTCTACAACATTTGGAACATATGGATCCACATATAACACTCTTGTCTAAGTTGCACTTTGTGAGACCCACATGCTAGTTCTAGGTCAAACTGTCTAGGTCCCGTGCATGTGAGACCAGATATCTTCAAGACACTGTAGGGTGCTAAGAGTAGACCAAGTGGACATGTCCTGTAGGGTGCTAAGAGTAGACCAAGTGGACGTGATAGGAGTGTGTTCATGTGGGTCCACATACCCAAGAGGTGATAAATGTATACCTAGATGGCTAGGAGTATTGCAGTGGGACGACATATATCCCAAAAGTCATATGGGCAGATCTATATATATATATATATCTCACACATGTCCCGAAAGTGATAAGGGTAGACTTTGCGGGTCAGATACGAGTGTTGCATGTGGGTCCACGTGTTCCAAAGGTGGCATGGGTAAACGTGTGTGGGTCCACATGTCCTAAGGGTGCTAAGGGTAGACCAAGCGAGCGTGATAGGAGTGTTTTCATGTGGGTCCACATAGCCAAGAGGTGATAGATGTATAACTAGATGGCTAGGAATGTTGTGGTGGGGTGACATATATCCCAAAGGTTGTAGGGGCAGATCTATATATTTCGCAAGGAGAGTTGAATGTGGGTCCACACATGTCACGAAGGTGGTAAGGATAGACCTAGCGTGCCAGATAGGAGTGTTGCATGTGGATCCACATGTCCCATAGATGGTAGGGTAGACGTGTGTGGGTCCACATCTCCCAAGGGGTTAAGGGTAGACCAAGCTGGAGTGATAGGAGTGTTTTCATGTGGGTCCACATGCCCAAAAGGTGATAGATTTATACCTAGATGGATAGGAGTGTTGTGGTGGGACGACATATATCCAAAGGTTGTAGGGGCACACCTATCTCGCAAGAGAGTTGCATGTGGGTCCACACATGTCCTGAAGGTGGTAAGGGTAGACCTAGTGGGCTAGATATGAGTGTTGAATGTGGTCCACATATCCCAAAGATGGAAGGGGTAGACGTGTGCGGGTCTACATGTACCAACGGTGCTAAGGGTAGACCAAGCGGACGCAATATGAGTGTTTTCATGTCTGACGTGCAATCGATTCCCCCTTGAATCAATATGTGGACCCATATGCAATACGTGCACTACTAGGAAAAGGGTTATAGGGAGGTTGTCATTCTGTGGCGCACCCTTAATTGGTGCGCCACAGAATTATTTATGTGGCGCATGGATGCTGGTGCGCCACAGAAATATCGGGCGCATGCCCACCCATGCGCCACAGAAAGCCAGACTTCTGTGGCGCATGGGACCCCATGCGCCACCGAAAACCTGTGGGTCCCATGTGCAATCATTGGGCCAAGATCCATTTGGGGACATTCTGTGGCGCACCGAGGCTGGTGCGCCACAGAATGTCCACTTTCTGTGGTGCATCCAACACCACGCGCCACCGAAAGTTGGCCCACCAGATCTACAAAAAGGTGGCAGCACACTTTCCCCATGCATGTGACCTTCTTCATCCTCCCATCTAGCTCGAGCTCCTCCTCTCTCCCATGTCATTTTGACCATCCTATTCTACATTATTTGTTGTTAAACCTACTTTGTTTGATATATAATTGGTGAGGGCTTGAGGAGAGCCTCCATATATATTCTCCTCCTCTCTTTTTGTCCACTATTTTCTCTCCATCACCACACACTCTCTCTCATCGATCATGGTCACGTCTCGGCAACGGATCTAGATCTACTAGGTGGGTATTGTTGGATGGATATGTGTATGCATGTTTTACGTGGCCGCCGATGTGTATGGATGTTTGTTAAAGGCATGAGAAACTTGTCGGCGGGCGGTTTGCACGACGATCGATGTTTATACATGAAGCTTGTGTGTGTTGCTCATGTTGTTGCCTTTTGTTGTTGCGTTGCGCCGGCGTGGTGCATGGATGTTTGCCGAAATGTTGATTCATTTCCATTTCGGTAAATTTTTGCACCACATATGTCCTACTTTTAGGGGAATTCATGCCGGATTTTTTCGTCGAACATTTCCGACTTCCCGCATGAGAAGCTTGTATGTGTGTGTGTGCATGTTGCGGTTAATTAATTCTAATTAATAACACATACTCTATATGTATACCGCGTAGGCGACCATGGTCATCAAGATGAGCTCCAGTCGAATCAACAACTACAAGGAAGAAGCGAAGGCGGAAATGATTCGGTGCAACGGGCGCCAGATACGATGTCCGTGTAGAAGTTGCAAACTTGTGAGATGGATCGACCCTGATTCCGGACAATTGGAGGAACACCTGCTCAGGCGCGGTTTCATGGAAGGCTTCAACCAAGCGCCGACAGCAAATGTTGCGCCTGAAGACGAGGGCGGGCAAGATGATCGTGACGAAGGAGATGCCGACGGACATGGTCATGATGGTGGTGGAGAAGACGCGAACACGCCGCAGAGCTCGCTAATGTCGGCCTTGATGGAGTCTCATGTTCAAGAACTGCTCCTCAAGAACGCGAGCACCGTTAGAGAGAAAGCCAAGCTGGCGCAAATGGAGATAGACGGGAAGACTCCGTTGTATCCTGGGTGCCGGCCACAGGATACGCGCTTGCAAGTAACGCTTGATGCTCTGGAGATGAAGTCGGGAAACAAATGGACCGACGCGAGCTTCAACAAGAACATGCAATTCTTCCACGAGCGTCTTCCCGAGGGGAACACATTGCCAACTAGTATCGAGGAGGCCAAGAAAGTCGTGTGCCCTCTTGACCTACCGCACGTTAAATACCACGCCTGCATCAATGATTGCGCAATTTATCGGGGCGAGTACGAGGACAGAACCACATGTCCGGTGTGCGGCCAAGGACGGTACAAGAGCCGTGGGAAGAAAGTTCCTCGAAAAGTGGTATGGTACTTTCCTATCACTCCCCGTCTGCAGCGGTACTTCGTGGACCCTAAGGAAGCAAAGCTCATGCAATGGCACGCGGAAAGGGAGAAGCCCGAAGAAGATCCGGAGAAGGGCAGGATCCTTACACACCCTTCAGACGCTAGCCAGTGGCAAGAGTTGGACGCCGTCGGAAATTTCGGAGGCGACGCAAGGAACGTCAGGCTCGGTATGAGCACCGATGGACTCAATCCGTTCGGCAACCAGAGTAGCACGCATAGCACCTGGCCCGTGTTTGTATGGCCTTACAACCTTCCCCCGTGGTTGTGCACGAAGCAAAGGTATATACACATGAGTATTCTCATTCAGGGGCCGAAACAAGCAGGTGTCCACATACATACGTATCTCGCGCTGTTGGAAGAGGAGTTAGCCACGTTGTGGGCGACGCCAGCCCGTACGTGGGATGCCTACACTGGAGATTATTTCCCCATGAGAGCCGCGTTGCTCACGACGGTGCAGGACTATCCTGGTTGCTCATATGTATCGGCCCAGGTAGGCCACGGATTCTGCGCATGTGTCAGGTGCATGGATAAGACCCCGCATCTCCAGCTACCAAGGAATCCCGGGTCTTCGAAAACCGTGTACCCAGGGGCTCGAAGGTGGCTTCGCATGGATCACCCGTGGAGGAAACGCGGTGACCTGTTCAATGGTAAGGACGAGCTCGAAGGACCCCGATCCTGAGGAGCGGCACAGAAATCGACGAGCTGTTGAAGAATTGGAAGGAGTGCCCTGCGCCGGGAAAGAAACGACCGAAGGTAGATCCGCTGCTGGGTGTATGGAAAGCGTGGGCTGTTTTCCACGACTTGCCCTACTGGAAGGTCCTCAAGACGCCACATAGCCTCGATATGATGCACATTACGAAGAATGTCACCGAGAGTCTGCTTGGCACTCTTTCCAACATGCCGGAAAAGGCCAAGGATGGGACGAAAGCAAGATACGATCTGAAATGGCTTGGTGTCAGGAAAGATCTTCAGGCCCCGATAGCGATGACGATGATGATGATGATCAGACGGAAGGGACTCAAGGTCGCCGCAAAAGGGTAAAGAAGAACACTGTGGTGCTTCCCGCTACGTGCTTCACTATGAGTCCGGAGGAGCTCGAGCAATTCTACATGTGTCACCTAGGAGTCAAATTTCCTCATGGTTACGCGGGGCAGATAAGCAGATATCTGGACGGAACGAAGAAGAGGTTTAGCGGGATGAAGTCTCACGACTGTCACGTGCTGTTGACGCAGATACTTCCCGTTGCGATTCGAGGGATAATGGACGAGCACGTCCGTGATACGCTGCTTGCCCTTTGCAACTTTTTCGACGTCATCAACAGGAAGTCGATCGGCGTGAAGCAGCTCGACAGGCTACATGAAGAGATCGTGCTGATACTATGCGAGCTCGAGATTTACTTCCCGCCAGCATTCTTTGATATCTGCGTGCATCTCCTTCTCCATGTCGTTGATGACATCAGGCAGCTCGGGCCAACGTTCATGCACTACATGATGCCGTTCGAAAGGATGAACGGTGTCATGAAAGGATACGTCCGCAACAGGTCCCATCCAGACGCAAGCATGGCCAAGGGCTTTCTAACCTATGAGTGCATCTCCTTCTGCCAGAATTATCTAAGCACCGAGAACCAGGATGTTGGTCTGCCCACGAGGAAACACTTCGGCAGGCTCAATGGATATGGTCACCGAGAGGGCACCAGCTCAACCTTTGTCAGCATGCAGGGTCGAAAGGACGACTTCGACAGGGCTCACCGGGTCGCGCTACAACACTTACAATTGATCGAAACTTGGGTGGAACAGCACAAATGCTTACTCGAGCAACATTACATCAAACTGGGCCGGCCGAGAAAGAAGGGAGACGTAACCAGAGAGCACAACTCCAGCTTCACGCGTTGGTTCAAGCAAAAGCAACTGGAGCTAGCAAAGAACAAAGCACCATCTACGGAAGATGAAAGACTCATATTCTCCTTATCACGGGGTCCCTCGCACAACGTAAAGACCTATCAGGCGTACGACATCAACGGCTACAGATTCTACACCGAGGAAAAGGCAACATGTCGGAATGTCAAAACTCAGGAGTAACTATGCTATCCTACGGCGATGAGGAGGCTACTGTCAAGGAAAGATAATTCGGAAGGATTGAGGACATATGGGAGCTCAACTACTGTGGAGAGTTGGTGCCAATGTTCCGTGTAAGATGGGCCAAGGACGTCGTCAAAGAAGGCCGGTATTTCACCACCATGGTAATACCCGATGCCAAATCGAAGAACGCCTCCGCGAAAAATGAGCCATGGGTACTCGCTAGCCAAGTTGAGCAATGCTTCTTCATTACCGACCCGTCAAAGCCTAGCCGTGTTTTCGTGAGGAGGGGCAAGAGGAGCATCATCGGAATGGAAGGAGGCGCCACCGAGCAAGACTTGGACAACGAGCCAAAGATCGAGGAGGAATTCGACAAGTTCTTCGACATGCCTACTACTAGTACACAAAGAAGGAAGACCTCCCTACCTACTAAAGGTTGTGCGTTCACGCGAAGAAATCTCAAGGTCACCGGCCTAAAGTTTTCAACCGCGAAGAAGGGAAAGAAGAGAATCTAGCTCGCGGAACCGAGATGAATAATAATTTTTTGGTGTATTTAATTTGTGTGTGTGTAAGACAAGTATGTGTAATAATTTGTGTGTGTGTAATATATAACATAATGGTCTACTAACAATTGTGTGTAGTATGTGTTCTTTCTTTAAATTTAACCAAAAAATAAATTTTTAAAAGTAAAAAAAGTGTGACAGCCATGATTCGAACCTGGCTGCCCCAGTGTTTGTTTTGTCAAATTTACCATTGGGCTATGCTAGTGTGCTTGTCACATTACTGCTGCGCCCGGTTTTAATATTTCTGGCAACCAAATTCTGTGGCGCACGCCCAAAGGATGCGCCACAGAATATCAGAATTCTGTGGCGCACCGCGGAAAGGGTGCGCCACAGAATATCAGAATTCTGTGGCGCACCGTGGCAAGTGTGCGCCACAGAAATTCTTCGCACCCAATTACATGTGGGCCCACCCCCGCGTCGCCTTCTCGCGTCTCTATTCGAAAATTTCCAACTTCTCTCCTCGCCGCGCTCGCGAACCCTCGCCGCTGCAGAACCCTCGCCGCCACCCCAACTCGCCGCCAACCCCTCCGCACACCCCCCCTCGTCGCCGACGACCTCCCCTGCGTCCCGCTCCCACCCTCTTCTGCCGGTGGCGCTCGGCCTCGTCCTCGTCTGTGGCGCGCGCTCTAGGCCTCGTCCGCAGCCGGCCGTCGCCTCCTCTTAGCCCGGTCGAGTCCGGCATCGCCTCCTCGTCACGCAGACGACCTCGACCTCCCCTCCCTCCCCTTCCCGCCCAAGGTGAGCTTCCCATCTCTACCTCCTCCTTCCCCTCCCAAAAACCTGCACGCAAGGTGTTTGTGTAAATGCCTAGTTAGGAAAATTTTGCTATGTTCAAGAAATTTGCTAAGTGTCCAAAGTTGGTAAGTGTCCAAAGTTGGTAGCTATGTAAAACTGAAAACTGAAAACAAAATTCTAGTTCAAGAAATTTGTATGATAAGAAAAGTTTGCTAAGTGTCCAAATTTGCTAGTGCTAGGTTAGTGCATATATAGTTGCTTGCTGTTAGTTGGCTGCTGCATAGTTGCTTGCTGCATAGTTGTTAATTGCTAATGCTTGCTTGTTAGTTGGCTGATGCATAGTTGCTTGATGCATAGTTGATTTTCTGAAGTGTTAGTACATGAAAAGATGCATTCTTGTTTGTGTTAATGCTTGTTGCATATGGTTGCTAGGTTAGTGCATAGTTGCTGGTGCTAGGTTAGTGCATAGTTGCTTGCTGTTAGTGCTAGGTTAGTGCTAGAGCTAGGTTAGTGCTAGTGCTATTGGTACTTTTTTGTTGCTTGCTACTGCCACTATGTTGCTTGCTTGTTGCATAGTTGCTAATGCTCTAGTTGCTTGCTCTAATTGCTTGCTGCATAGTTGCTAATGTTTTTCTTGTAAAAAATTTGCTACTGCCACTATGTTAATTGCTATGGTGTACTAGAAGTGATTTTTGCTACTGCCACTATTTTTTGCTACTGCCACTATGGTGTACTAGAAGTGTTAATTCTTATGCTTTTCTTGTGCAGACCATCGGCTTCGACTACATCAACTACTAAACTAAAGTTTCCCTTTGGTGAGCATTTCGTCGAAAACCTCCGGTGACCGTGTGTTTTGTGGTACCACGACCATCGTGTCGTGGTTGTTTGTGATGCTGTTGTCGGCCAGCTATGCCGGCGGGAAATGTTGTTGATGTGATGCTGTTGCCGGCCAGCGATGCCGGCCATTATTTGTGAAATGCTTGTGCAGGTACCCCGTGAGGCCCTTGAGATTGCCGGACGTCGATTAACTTCCGTTCTGGCAAATTCGGGTACTCCATATGCCCTATTTTTAGCAAAGGTCATGCCAAAAAATTTCGTGAAATTTAGCATGACTTTGCTAAAAATAGGACATATGGGGTATTGCGGCTAATGCATGGGCCGGGGTATCTTAGTACTAATTTAAGTGATGCTTTTGTTATATTTGGTGTACTAACTTTTTTCCTCTTTTTCAATGCAGTGCAAACATGTCCTCCCAGGCCGGCCCTTCTAAGCACATGAGCGTCGAAGAACAAGCTAGACAAAAGAACATGTCGTTCTGGGAAGTGAACCCGGAGATGGAGGATGCGGAGGCCGGCGAACTGGCTCGTCACGGTGATGGTGACTTTCTGTTAGAGGATGCCGACGGAGATGGGGACGCAACCACCACCACCGAGGGCGGCGACCACACGGATGTCGGCGGTGGCGACCACACGGATGGCGGTGGTGGTGGTAACCCGACCGCTAAGAAGCTTAAGAAGCAGAGGAAGGACCGGACACCGCAAGCGGTCGGCACCGTCACCGACACGTTCACTAAGGTCTCGAAAAGTGGCCAACCACTGGAGCCTAGGGACGTCGCAAAAGGGTACGGCATGCAACTAGGGTGCATCCTCCGGGAAACCGTGTCGATCAACACGTATGACCTCAGGAGCGCGGAGAATGAGGCTTTGCGCACACACCTCCTCAAGAAGCTTCACGAACGATACATTTTCCCGGAGGATGGAAACAAAAAGGAGGATGGCTTCGCCATCACGAAGATGAACACCGCCTTGACCAGCTAGAGAGGCCGGGTGAAGGCAAAGATTGAAAAGGGTCTTAGCTAGGAAGAGATCAGTGCCAAAGAGCCGTACATCTACTTAGAAGAGTTCGAGGCATTGAAGTTGTCCTTGGCATCTCCGGAGGCTGAAAAATGGACCGAGTGGGGGAAGAAAATGCGGGCACTGAACTTAGGTAACCACCATTTGGGAAGCGGCGGTTACACAGGAAAAAAGCCCGTTTGGGACAAGGAGGATGCCGAGGTTGCGATACTTGGGAAAGAGAACCCGTGTCATAAATCACGGACGAGCAAGTTAGGAACTTTGTTCGGTCCCGCTACTATCTGAAGCCGGGGACGGGGGAATTCGTTACCGACTATAAAGATGTTCTGGATTTCGAGAAAACGCTGGTAAGGAACTTAATTACCGTGGATATCTCAAAGTCCATTTGCGTTGATTTCTACATGGGTTCACGTTTATTTCCTTTGTCCGCAGGAGGCTCAGTTGAAGGATGAGGCTGAGGCCGGCCCGTCGTCCCAGGAGGCTCAGGCCGGCCCGTGGGACACGACTTTCAACCGGGCGATGACCGTTTACAAGGGGAGGGACAAGTCAAAGCCACCGACGTCTGCTGGCCGTGTGAACGGCTTTGGTACGGCGATGAAGTTCATCGAGTACTACAGCACAGACACCGACAAGAGAAAGGAGAGGAGGAAGCCGGCTAAAGATAAAGCCGAGGTTCTCGAGCTAAGGAAGAAGCTGGAGACACTAGAGAAAGAAAAGGTGGACTCCAGCATGGTGGACAAGCTAGTGGCCGAGAAGGTGGACGAGAAGCTCCGGAGTTTGTTACCCCCTGGATTGATGGAGGGGTTAGCTGCTTGGCAAGCGGAGGTCAACAGGGGCCGATACACGTGCCCAGCTTCGCCGGCAGCACCTCCAGCAATAACGTGTCGCCGGCCCTGGTGACCCCACCGGTGCCCCTGTCGTGTCGCCGGTCCTGGTGACCCCACCGGTGCCCCCCGGCCGGAGAATAATGACAATGCGCACGAGCGGCCGGAGAATGATAGGCCGGCCGCCGGCACCGGCGCCCTTGTCTCGACATTAGCCGAGCTCGACGCCATCGACAAGGTAACTAATTAGTTAGTCCGCGACAGCTCCTATGACTATGTATGCCTTTGATGACTGCCATATCTCATGCATGGTGCCCAACATGTGTTGACTCCCAGGACATGCCTTGCATACTCCTGCATAGGGTAGGGGCCGGAGGCGAGTTGAAGGAAGTCGCAACGGCCAAGATCATACAACCTTTGACCCGCTATGCACAACACCCGAATGAGCGAGGACGTGATGAAAGTCAATGTTCGCGAGGTACTGCCTGAGTTCCGTGACATCGACCCCCCCATGCAACCTCAGGGAGCCGAGAAACACATGAAGCTTGGCGAATTAGGGAAGTGGATGCTGGAATGGCCGAAGACCCAGATTCGTCTTGGGGATGTTCTTCATGGGTACAGGCGCACCAGCGGCGCCACCTCGAGGCCCCGGCCCCAGGTCGTTCGGCCCCCGTCGAGGAGGCCACGACAAGCTGTTGCGGATGAACCGGCGCCACAAGCAGCCGTCGCCACCTCCCAGAAGGAACCGCCGGTCACCGCCACCACCGCCCGGAAGCTACCGCCGGTCGCCCCCACCACCAGCTGGAAGCTACCGCCGGTCGTCGCCTCAACCAACCGCCACAAACAGTTGTTGGGAACGTCTTCACCGCAACCGTCCAAGGTTAGTTCTGACTTTCCGAATTCCCGACTTTCCGACTTTCCCGACTAACGGATGTGCTATTGTTTATGTTTAGGACAAAGCCGTTGCACCTCAACTTGGTGGCAACGATGACAATGAGAGGAGGAGGATGTCAACGTCGATGAGTACATCAACACTGGCGCATGCCGGGATGATATGTACATGCCTCTTGTGGATGAAGAACCCTTCCGCGACCACCGCGGTCAACCTGCTCGTCCCACTTCATGCACACAACGCCTGGCCTTCACCGACACGCCTCCGGATGCCGGCGATCATCAAGCTCAACTGGGTAACATTTTCAGCCCTAACACACTGCAAGCAACTGTTAAAGCGGGGTTCACTGCACCCCCACAATCCCCAGAGACGAAGAAAAAGAAGAAGCAAAGGAAGAGAAAAGCATCCTCTGCGAGCCAGCCAGATCCTAAGATCCGGGGTCTTGAAGACACGATTCCATAAGGCTTCCCCCGAGTTCATGAAGCTGGTACACCTATCTTGTCTGGGGACTTGCTCCGCCTTGCAGAAGGACCCATGATTACTTTGCAGGATTATGTCTTGTATCTAGAGGAGACCCTTCTTAAAGAGGAGAACCCGAGTTACCTGGCGTTCGCGGTCAAGGTGCCAAAAGAGTTGGTGGACTTCGTCCAGGAAGACCCCGCGGATGTGTTCTTCATAGCGTACGAGGACATCTTCAACCTGTTTCACTCCAAACGGCTGGACTATAACATGGTCCGCCTATATGCGCTCGATGCGGCGAGGAAGATCAGGAAAGATGATACCCGTACGTCGCGATAGTGGATCCCTACTACATGCGCTACAGCCATCTGGTGGAAGGATCAAGGACACGGGAAACGGCCAAGGAGTACCTCGTAAGGGTCTTCCTGGCCAACAAGAGGAAGAACGCCCTTCTTCTGCCTTACTTTTTCGAGTAAGTACACATCCGCTCGCCTTCATCCTATCTTATGCCTTCTTGTACATTTCTTCCATCGCTGATCCTTTGTCCAACATTCCGCTTCAATTGTGTTGAGCATGGACAAGTACTGCGCACTCATCTACGTATCCCCGAGGTGGTCCATTGCCACTTATTTGGACTCGGGGAATAAATCCGGCCAGCCGAGACAATACAACAGATTAAAGGGTGTTCTCGATGACGCTCTCGAGGCCTATGCCAAAAAGGGCGGCCCCTTCCATAAGAACTCGGAATTTTTCACGGAGGACGACAACACACACAAGTTCTTGCATGGGATCCAATTCCATTGCATCAAGCAACTGGATGGCAGCGTGATGGAGGCCTACTACGCCCTCCATCACCTTAAAGCGATTGTCCGGGATTGCGAGAAAACAAAGATTCCATCTAATCTCGCAGAATACACGAAAATGGCGGATGCTCTCACAGATGCTGATTATAGACATACTTCCATCGCATCCGGCTGCAGTTAACAACGATCATCCTCGAGGATGTCATTCACGCCTCAGGGTCCTTCCACTTCCGCATGGGTAGGATGTATTATAAAAGATAGCCTTGCTAAGCATTACTAGCTAGTGTGTACTTTTTTGTAGAAGTGCATGTGTAGGGTTATATATTATATATATGCTATGCTATGAAACCCAAATAGGATAGCCATATGATTTCCAGCCATGACAATTGATTGATCGTCTTGCCTCTCTACTTAGATGAACAAATTATACTCTATGTATATCACTAACCAATATATATCCCAATCCATCTTCAGCGTTGTCTCAGAGGAAGATCGAAGAACGACTAGAGGCGCAGAATGACACCAAGGAGTGGAGGACGTTAAAGGGCATTCTACCGTTCCCGACGCCGCTCAAGAAGAGGAATCCATGATCATGCATGCTCCCGCGCGCTCTTGCTCACCATCATCGCCGATGTGTAGTACATTTGATCATAGTTAGGCGGTGAACACTTGATTTGTAACGTGTAGTGTGAAATGATGAACTTTTGTTTGTATCATGACTAATTGTGTAAACATTCGGCACTTTTGTGACTATGAGTATGTATCTCGGGCACTATGTAATATGTGTGATGATATAGTGATTAATGTGTTTGTCTGTTCATATACCTGTCAAATATACATGTATTTATGTATAAATCTGTATAAATCCTGTATATACCTGTATTTGTACAGCAAAATGGAAAAAATACCTGTATTTCCGTTCCATATTTCGCATGGCCTTTTTTTTGTGGCGCACCACTTTCTGTGGCGCACCAAGGAGCAGTGCGCCACAGAATTCCTCTTCATAGGGTGCTGCCGAGCTATTTCTGTGGCGCCACAGAAATAATTTTTGTGGCGAGAATTCTGTGGCGCACCCAGCAAACCTGGGGGTGCGCCACAGAATGCCAAAAAGGTGCGTCACAGAAAGGCCTTTCTGTGGTAGTGGTGTATCTATGTTGTATGTTGTGGGACCAGAAAAATCATTAGGGTTGCATGTTGTCACATGCAGGGGCGTATCTAGTGGGGGTGCCATGGCACCCCCTAAAAATCTGCAAAAGTTCATTTAGTACTAATATTTGGACTAATTCTTACTAATTGCTACAAGTATTTGAACTAATTCTTGCTAAATGATAAGTAAAATAGGGAAGTTTATAACCTTGGCACCCCCACCAATTTCATCCTACATTCGCCACTGGTCACATGTATGGGGTAGGGTTGCATGTTGTGAATGTTGATGGTTATTCTGCCACCTCTGGGCCATGTTGACCCACATGCAACACTCTTAATCATCTAGATACACATCTACCACCTATGTGCCATGTGTACCCACATGCAACATTTCTATATGGCCATATTGGTCTACCCTTACCACCCTTGTGACATATGGACCCACATGCAACACTTCAAACCCGCTAGGTTTGCATCTATCAGCTTTAGAACATGTAGACCCACATGGATCCAGATCTCTAAACCCCTACATGGGTGGGTCAAAATGGATAGGGGTGATGTATATGGGTCCATATCTCTAAACCTGACATAGGTAGGTCAAAATGGCTTGGCCAAAAAGTGTGGTGTCTATGGGTTCAGATCTGTCTAACGTGTGTTATTTACCCCTGGATCGACATGTGGACCCATATGCAACACGCCTATCTATGTTGTATGTTGTGGGACCATCAAAATCATTAGGGTTGCATGCTGTCGCATCTAAGGGGAGGGTTGCATGTTGTGAGTGTAGATGGTTATTCTAGCACCTTTTGGCCATGTGGACCCACATGCAAACACTCGTACTTATGTAGGTACACACTTTATGTGGCCATATCGGTCTACCCTTACCACCGTTGGGACATGTAGACCCACATGCACCACTCCTAACCCGCTAGGTTTACATCTTTCAACGTCAGAATATGTTGACCCACATGGATTCAGATCTCGACATGGGCGGGTCAAAATGTCTAGGGGTGGTGATATGGGTCCACATCACAAAAGCTGACATGGGTGGGTCAAGATGGCTAGATGTGGTGTATATTGGTCCAAACCTGTCTGACGTGCGTCGATTACCCCTTGGATCAACATGTGGACCCATATGCAATACGTCTAACGTAGCACAAATATATATCGTCACAAAATTTCAAGTTTAAATATGAAACGCAGGATCAACATAAAAAATGACAAATTTGTTATCATAGTGACAATGGACCAATTTTAAAGCCCAACTTTAATTTTCCACTATTTATTATCGTATTTGTCTATTTTTTATCTATGCTATGAATATTGATATGAAAATTCTTTGACATGTTAGATATGAGTTGTATTGTCCTAATTTTTTTTAGATTTTCTTTGACACCGCGTGCACTGCACTAGATACGTCCTCCCGCACCCAGCTCCCCGGCGCACACACCAGTAGCACTACACACGCACGCGTCATGAAGTCACCAATTTTCGTCGTTGTCGCGTGCAATCTGAAGCCTGTAACTTTTTCGTATGAAATTTAGTTAACGTCACCCTATCTGTTTATATATGTTCTGATTCTGCATGTGACACCAACTGGGCTGTAGCTCAATGGTTGTCCGCCCTTTGTTTCGGCTGGGAGACCTAGGTTCAAGTCCTGGAGGCAACACATTATTTATTTATTTCCCTATTTCTTAGCTCAGCTCTGCTCGAGCCGTGGGTGGCTCAGCTCGGCTTGAACCGGATTAATTGAGCCTTATCTGGGACAGCCAAGATTTAATCTCAGCCATCCTTGTGTGTTTCCTGCACACGATAACCTTTCGCCTTGGGGGTGTATGGAAGTACGAGCCCTTTCTTAAAACTGGCCTTGGGGGTGTATGGAAGTACGAGCCCTTTCTTAAAACTGCAGCAAAATGAGTTTACTGTATAAAAGTTGTTGTGTGGAGGGATGCAAATAAAAATAGATACTGCAATATTTGTATCTGAGACGAAGCTTGTGCCCGTATATGCTGGAACTCCTCGGATGCAATATTGGCTTCCTTCCGGCTATAAGCCGAGTTAGAAACACAGGCTTGTGCTGCTAACTTCTTGTGCTGCTAACTTCTCGCTATATATGAGAAGGTGCGACATGCATTGCTTCGGTTGAACTCTGTGAAAATGATACTGATTGCGTGTCCTAATAAGTCCTAGTGAGAACTTGCCTGTGTCAAGATGGTTAGGAGGGTGGTTGTACCCCCCAGCCCACCAGAGTTCAAACCCTAGGTTTGACATTGGTGTTTCTCATTTAGGCGGAATATTCTTTCAGTGGGAGGCGACGTTCCTGTCCACAGCGAGGCGCCCGTGGTGACTTCGTCAATCTCAAGACCCAACCACCGGCTCAGTCTTTCAGAGATGCTCATAGGGGTAGGGTGTGCGTGTGTGCGTTCATAGGGGTGAGTATATGCGCGTGTATGTGAACGTCTGCGTTGTACTGTGTTTTTTTTAAAGATTGCGTGTCCTAGCACTAATATGCAAATAATCTGTCTCTAAATATGTTTGTTTTTTCTTGCAAAAACAGATTACTTTGCTAGATATGTGTATGCATATCTTCAGTAAAAGAGGCTTGAGATCCTTAAGAATGCGTACACGTTGGCTGTTTGCATGGAATCGATGAGAGGAAACTCATGGCACGATGACAGCCGGTGCTCACGCGCTCAACTGCTGCTGAAGAAAATATTCAACTGTGGGATCACATATTCGGTCTGCAGATGTATCACTCCGCAGTTTTGATATCATGTTGTCGCAGAGTCCGCATGTAATTGATATCATTTGATATTAATAATTTTTCGTTACCAAAAAGGTATTGGCTGTAGAAATATTCCAACTCCTTATCTCACGTCAGCCAGCAGCAAACAATAATTTAATTAGCCAACAATAGCACTTTTTTCTGAAGCGAAGGCAGAAGGATTGAATTATTCATTAATTAAGAAGAAGATGCCCGATTTATTTACGGGAGAAACCACACGACAACGGACACCAACACCACGGGTCAAAGCCCAGACAACATCGAGAACTCCTAGAGTCAAGCTCAAACCATCACTCCGCAAAGATCTCGCCAGCCTTCCGAACTCGGCAGAGAGAAGAAGCCGTAACTACTATGAGAGGAGCAGAAACGGCACATTCCAACACAGATGAAGAGACCAACCCTCTGGCCTCTGGGCTCTCCGCCGCCTTGCATGTCATCGTACACCGCAGATTCGACTTTGCAGCAACAAACAAGGCAAGACGAACCAACCGACACACCGGAGAAGAGCGGAAACACACACCTCGCCTCCACAGGAGCCGTGAAGCTCTCAGGGGTCGCTGTCCCGACATCCACCGTACCAGTATGCCATGCGTGTTATACGAGCATCAGGGGTATCGATACCAGTCAAAAACCGAACACGCAACCAATAAACGTAGCTTTTAATCACGTAATTTCAGGAAAATTGTGGGCTATATGTGCCTCACAACCCGAAACACAGCTTTCAACCATGAAAATTTAAAAGGATTGTGGCGATTGGTGCCATTGACCACGATTTTGAAAATCCGTGGCCCTTGCTACCATCGACCACGGAAAAAAAACGCAAAATTTCGTAGCCAAAAGCCGCTATAGACCACGGTCTCAGCGGAAGATCGTGGTCTATAGCGAAATTTTCTTCTAGTGTCTCCAACTCGGTTTTGAACACCTCATTTTATTACACTTGAATACCTACATCCAAAAAAAGTCTATTCTATACTTCAAGCTTCAGCTCGTGGTTTACATACAAATATTACAAATATTCGCCAACCATTCAGGCTCATAACGTTTCATGGATGGCGTAATTAAACATTTCCACCTAGTTTCCATATTCTATCGTCGGGGCCGTCGGCGTAGACCCCGACCAGGCTAGCGTAGATCTTTTTTTTCTTTTTTTAGCTACGCCGACGGCATTGCCGTCGGCCTTTTTTTTTCTGAGCTACGCGACGGCATTGCCGTCGGCCTAGATTTTTTGTTTTTCTTTTGAGCTACGCCGAGGAAATGCCGTCGGCCTAGATTTTTTTTCTTTTGAGCTACGCCGACGGCATGCCGTCGGCCTAGGCCTGTTTTTTTACTTACTCACTGTTTTGAGCATAAATTTTGCATTAGAACTCGGATTTCAATGTTCTTTAGCTCGTTTCGAAGAGGAGAAGTAGATCTACATCATCATACACATTGTTCAAACTATATTATTCAAAAAAAAATCATGAGCAAGGACAAAAAATTCCATGTTCAGTTTCTCTCTAATGAGTTTCTGGACTTACAGCTGGAAACTCCCAGTTCGGTCGAATTGGAGGAAATCTTGTGAAGAGTTGGTGTATAACTTTGTTTTGGGACTTCCTAGGGTCCACTCTAACACAACAAAGAAAAGAGTTGCACTTTTCTATCCCATTTTGACACCGGTACCGGCTGTAGTCGTATAAGCCTGGTTTTTCTCTAGCGGGCTAGGTTTTCACCGGAGATGGGTTCCGGAGCATCAGGATCACACAAATAGCTAGGGGGTGTCATAACATGTGTGTACAAGTGTGCTATGGATTTTTTATGGCAAAGTTGCAGTTCGGGGTGTGACCTGCTTCATCGGCATCCACTTCTCTATAGGGAGTTTCATGACTTATAGGATGAAAGTCCTGAATTGGACAAAGCCCGAGGGAAACTTGTGAAGACTTAGGTTATACCTTTGTCTTGTGACTTCCTAGGGCCTAGCCTAACACAACCAAGTAACTAGGTACACTTTGCTATCCCATTTTGACGTCGGTATCGCTTGTATGCGTATAAGTCTGGTTTTTCTCCAACGGGGCTTGGGTTTACATGCACTTATAGCGTGATAGTCCCCGATTGGAAAAGCCGGAGAGTAACTTGTCAAGAGTTGGGTTATGGATGAAATGGATGTCATATTTGAATTCCTCTCATTTTTCTATTCGATTTACACATATTATTTGTCAAATTTTGATTTACGGATTTATAGATATAAATTATTCAATATTAAATAAAAGACAAATAAGTTAATTATAATTTGAATTCAAGAATTTTTAATTTAATATTATTATTAATGATTCATTTATTTTTATTTAAATAATTATTTGGATTAATAAAATAAAGGTGTGCGATACCATAGTCCATGTGTTAATAGGATTGATAGGATACTATTGTCAGTAAAGCATCTGTTGTTTCTAGGTATCTCATAGGGAAGGAACTAAGAAGTTAGGCGTGCTGGGGCTGGAGTAGTCTTAGGATGGGTGACCTGTGGGGAAGTGTTAGTAGAAGCGAGTAATTAAGGTTGGAATTAAGAATGCTTAGAGATAAATATGTCCTTGTGTGATTAAGTGGTTAAACAATTCAAAAAAATTGATTTTTTTAAATAATTTAAACAAAATTCTGCCAATTCATAGGCCGACGGTTTTTCTACGCCGACGGCAAGTAGGCTACGCCGACAGCGAGCTACGCCGACCGGGATACGCCGACGGCCACCATCGGCCTACCCCTACGCCGACAGTTTTAGTGTAAGCGGTCGGCGTATTGTGGCTTTCCTGTAGTGTACAATGATATATAACATCAATATCAAAGCATAAAGAGGTTCTTTCATCGTTTTCAAAAGAAAAGGTAGAGACAAAAGATGCCATGGTGCTCTAAGTCTCTTCTAGGAGAGGTTTGGTTTGATCGGTGCTGCCCCACTTCCGCATGCGGTTTGAAACTAGCACGGCCTGCAATTGTGGACAATGAGATTGGAACTGTCAACATTTTTCATACGAGAAAATTTAGCAAAACATATATCTGTAATGACACAAAGAGAAAAATAAGTCATGGATATAAGATATGTAACTACTCAAGTTTGATTTGGATTTTTTTTAAGATAACCTAATTGTCGAGATATTTTCCAATGATATTTTTTTGTTCGGAGGGGTCATACTCGACGCATAAGATGATAGCAGTACATGACAAACAAATTTAGATGGGTTCGACTCTGGGCAAACATCATCTCATAACAACTCTACTTTTTATTTGTGGCAGGTTGTACCATCGTCTAGTGTTCGAAGGATTTCGCTGGATGCTCGATTTGACCTATGGTGGTGTATGATGATGTGAACGGGTTGATGATGCAACATCCTGCCCGGATGCCCAATTTCGGTTTTATTAAAAAATGTATTATTTTTTCAAAAATTAGTCACCATTTACGTGTCTGCTTCTTCCGGCCGAGAAGGGGTGGACATAGGTGAGGGATACATGGGAGCGGCGGCGACAACTCCCTCGTCGCCTCAGGAGCGCGCGAAGAGTATCATTTTCATGAACTGAACCGTGATCTTGATTTTGTTAAACTAGCTAGTGGGGTTCTTTCTTGGGGCGGGGATTGGAGAGAGAGAGAGATGAAGGACAGTAGGTTGAAACTCGCTGGATCGTAGGGGGATTGTTGAAAAGGGAGAACGGATAAGTTCTGTCAATGAACATTTAGCTTTTATAAGGAGTACCTAACAGTTGTCCGGTCATTTCTTTCTCTAGTTATTGTGAAGTTGTGTTCATCAAAGTTTTGACAAAAGGAAAGCATGGAAAAAACAGGAAAGACGATTGAGTATTAAACCGTACCACACAGACGATTGGTGGTGGTGGATCCAAAAATCATACAAACTGTACAAAAGAATCACACAGACGAAGTGACCCGCCGCCCACACGACACATGTCGAACAAACGCCACAACACACACCACCAGCTCCGGAGCCGCCGCCCTGACGTCGCAACCAGATCGACCTTCGCGTTGCCCGAAAACGATCCAGTCATGGTCGACGAACCCTCTGCCCGTGCAGTCTTTATCAAGGTTGCCACCACCACCACCATGTTCCGGGGCCGCTGCCCCGGCGTAACAATCAGATCGACCTTCGCATTGCTCGAAGGTGATCCAGTTAGGTCGACGAACACTCTGCCCACACAGTCTTCATCCAGGTCACCACCAGACCCCTGCTAGACAACGGCTTTGCCTCATAGAGCCGTCGTAGCGTGGGAAACCGAGACCGCCGTCTCGACGTACCGCCACCGTCCGGGGCCGCCGCCCCGGTCATCCGCCTCCCTGACAACAAAACCGCCCTCACCGTGCACTGCGAGCCCATCACACGGTGAGAGGTAAGAACTTCCAAGGCGGCGCCTCCAACAAGGAAACGACGCATCCGTCGTCGCCGCCCGCTCCCGTGGAGCTTAGGCTTTCACCCGGAACTCTTAGCACCACCCACGTCGGCCGGGAACGAACACTCCACAACGACGCCCCAAGAGGGAAAACGACGCCAAAAAGCGCCGCCGTCGTCGGCTCCGACCAAGTCGAAACAAGGCTTTCGCTCGGAGGTTTTTTTAATAAAGAGAATATGTTAATATTGTGCATATACCAATTATATCGAGGCTTTGCAATAAGAAATATCCTAAAGATATTAGAGACGCACATAGCTCTGCAATAAAGAGAAGAGGAAAAAAAATATCGGTACAGTGATTAGTTCCACACAAACCACCAACCAAGACAGCACCTGCAGTCAAAATTTTTCAAGAGCGGCGCCTGCAAAAAGAAAATAGCGCACAAGCAGCGTCACCACCCGGTCGTAGATTTTCGGTTTTCACACTGGAAAAAGCCCGCGCAGTGTCTTTCAATAAGACCATTGCCAGGCACAACCAACGAAGTCCGGATTTCATCCTAAAAAATATGACTGTGTACTCCTGCGGTGTCGCCCTCGCATTTCGTTACGTCTGCTACAAGTCACGAATCGCCAAATAAATTCCTCACCACCTCGACGATTCGGTCCGCCATTACTAGCCTTAGACCTCAGCCGACATGACATTCTCTGCCACTATCATCACCGAAGAAATCAAAATGCCGACATGTCCCATGTGACAACATACAATGAAGCTTAGCATCAAAGTGATCTGCCACATGTCCCTCCTAAACGTAAGGGGGCGATACCGTGATGGCGCTCGATGTTTGCCGAGCATCCAATAAGGGTACTCGACAAACACTCGGCGTGATTTTTTCGGGCTTGCCCATGTTTGCCGAGTATTCTGGAGATGGTACCCAGAAATAATTTTCTGCTCCCGCCACTTCTTCCCACCTAGTGTTCTGAACTTTGCCGGTCTAGGGACAAGATACTCAACAAACATGGATTTTTTTCCGCCATTTCGATCCCTTGCCGTTCGCGTCCTTTTCCCACCATTTTATCAAGCCACATGACACTATAAATAGCCCATCTCTCAGCTACGTTCACCACTCACTTGGGTTAGTTCACACTAGTAGAAACATGGCCATCCATCCGCGGCATTTGTCCCGGCCGAATTATAACCCGGGATCAATGCACCATTGGTCCCGGTTCGAGCCGTCGTGGCGCCCGTGGGCATTGATCCCTGGTCGGTTGGGACCTTTGGTCCCGGTTCGTGTTACAAACCGGGACCAAAGGGTCTCCCCTGCTATATCATCTTCCACCCCGAGATCCATCTCATTTTGGAGCTCGAGTTCATCACCATTTTCTCCTCCATTTCCTCTCTCCCACTCAAGTTAATCCCCATTTTTTTGCACCATTTGTGAGGATTGAAGGCACCCCATCTATTCAAAGGTTAGCAACATCATTCTTTCCTCCGGCGTTGCAACTTTAGCTCATTTCATTTTTGTAGTGCTAGTTAGGTGTTTGATGAAATGCCCAACCTAGAGAGTTCATTTTTATGTGCATTTTGAGCTCAAATTAATTTATTATTTGTGGATTTTAGTGTCGTCCCGTCCTCACCGCCGTCGATAGCCCGCGTCGTCCCATCACCGGCACCACTTCGGTGAGCCTCTTTTTTATCTTTTATTTTTAAAACAGTTACTTGTATGATTTAAATGCATAGTTATTTCTTGTATAATTTCTTATGTTTTTTTATATGTATAGTGTCATGGTTTTGATATCCGTCCCGTCAGCCCTCGTCCGGTCTATGATTCGGATGTGGTATATTTTCATAACTATTTGTTTCGTTTCGTGTTTATCACAATCATGCTGACCAACTTGACATAGATAAAATTTTATCTAGGAGGTAGTTGAACCGGAAATTCCAACCGACCCTGATGTGAAAAGACAATTGGGACCGAAACGGATCCCGCAAAAGCAGGTAATACCACCGGAAAAAGTTGAGAAATTTCTGAAAAATATATCGACTGGGCCGGCACCGCCGCCTGTTCTGCCAGACGACTATGATCGTACCATTATCAAGCTAGTTAGGGAAGAGAAGTTGGAGAAGGAGGCGGCATATCGCCGAAAGAGGGAGCAGCAACAGATGGCAGCTAATAAGGAGCAGCAGGAGAAGGAGGCTCCATTTCGCGAAAAGAGGCAAGCTAATAAGAAATCCGGGAGACAAGTGGCCCAGCTCGGAGAACAGGCAAACCAGTTGGTCCCCGCGCTCAAAGTGATGTCCGGTAAGGAAGTACAACAAGACACTTTTCGCATAGACGACCCCAAAGAGTATCAGTATGCATGGACATATGCCTACGGGGAGCCCTTGGTTAGACCTGAGCTGGTCAGATCTCTGCCAACACAATTGCAACGTTTGCATGAGTGGTACGAGGGAGCCGTAAAGGCCAATCATGATATTTTCCACGTTGCATATACGCAAGACCATTACTTAGAGGATAACACGATGTATGTGCCGTTTGCGGAAATATTTCAATTATTCAATCAAGACTCCCTCGACAAAGCCCTCGTCAGCTGCTATTGCTTGTAAGTGATTTATTTATGCAATTTAATTAAATCTCTATCTCAGCTCGTTCGTTGCCAATTATCTAACTTTATTCTTTTGTACGCTATTATGCTGAATGAAGATCGCCGAATGCAGAGATAACGGAATCTATAGTATTGGGTTCATGGACCCATATTGGATTCATGAAGTTACCCTAAAGAACCATCCCAAGGACACCGAGAAAAGCTTGCTCCGGTATCTAGTCAAACACAATACCTGCGCAGAAATACTTCTTCCTTACAATTTCGAGTGAGTGTTACCGTACCTTCTACACATTCTACTTTGCTTACTCGATGTTTAGTGTAATCGATAACTCATGGACATATAAACGTGTGCAGTTTCCACTGGATTCTGGTAAACATTAGAGTTGAACAAGGAGTCGTTCAAGTCCTGGACTCATTAAGGAAAGATATGGACAACTACAGCAACTTGCAAGCAATGTTCCAGAGGTAACTTCAGTCATTATCGCTCTATATCGATCTCTTTCGTTCGTTCAAGTCCTTTGATTTTTTTCTTTTGCCGGGCAGGGTTTGGGAAAAATTCAGGAAACAGGTTCGTGGGACTTGGAAACCGCACCTGTATTGGTATGAAACCAAGGTAAGTAGTACTATATATATATGTCCGCGCAACTTTTTAATTCTAGTTTCAGTACCATTATCATGCTTGATTGTTATTTTGATTAAATTCTATTCTTTGTAAAGTGGTGTCTGAGGCAGGCACCCGGGAATAATTTATGTGCATATTACGTTTGCGACTACATACGACATTTTGTCAAGGAGCAGGATAGAAAGCGCATAACAGCAGAGGTCCGTATACACTCTCGGCAATTACTTTATTACCATATTGTGTTCATTTCCATTAATAATAATTTTTCTGATGATTTCACATATTCTTATTGATCTAGATGGAACTAGAGAAGGACAAGCTCATACCAAGGAAGCGCCTTCTAGCAATTCAAGAGGAATTGGCAGGATTTTTGAACAAGGAGGTCCTGAAGAAATCCGGAGAATTTTATCACCCTAGAAATTATGTTCTGTAATTGACGTGATCTCGACGTGAGAAACGTGATGTCGGTGTGTAACATAAACTTATTTGTGATCTTGACTTTGTATGTATATATATATGCATCAAAACGTGACCTCGGTAGTGTAGTGTAAACTTTATGTGTACGACTTGTTTTATGCGCAACGTGATCTTCATAGAAAATAATTAAATGGAAAACAAAAAATCGAAACCCCTAAAAAATAAATAAATAAAAGACAAAAGAGCAAAAATCTTTGGTATTACCAACCGGGACCAAAGCGTCCCCGCCCCTGCGCGCTGAGCCGCACCCACGTGGAGGCCCATCAATCCCGGGTCGTGGACACCCGGGATAAAAGCCCCCCCCTCTAGTCCCGACCCTTTAATCCCGGTTGTAAACCCGGGACCAAAGGCCCTCTAGACCCGGGATAGATGAGCTTGTTTCTACTAGTGTCACCACCTCAAATGCATACGCAATGTACAAATTCTTTGGGGGATAGAATCTTGGTTTTCTTAGCTAAAGATAATGACATCCCTTAGAGAATTTGGGACAATTCCATCTTATTTAGTCATGATAGTTCTTGTCCTGCCAGATCGTTCATTACAGTTCGTCGAATACAAATCATTCGGATAAGATTGCCTACATTCGACCTTGCATGTGATATCCTACATATGCAAATATGCAAGGCATTCACAAGCCATTGTCGGGCTGTAGCCAGTCGAAATCGTGTGTTTTGTCAGTTTTGACACTTCATCAACTTATCACCCTCCACCGTCAGCCATGCTAGGTGTTCGGCCTACCCGTGGTATATTCTGTTCGGCCAACCAATCGGCACCCTCCCATTTTCAGCTAGAGGCGGCACGTAGAACTTTTTTAGGAAGTGTACAAAACACATGGTTCCACATGAGTGATGTTATTCCAATGCCCACCTTTTTTGCGAATAAATGCCCTCCTTTTCAACTATGAACTGACGGTTGAAATGGTATTTCTGATGTCACATTAGGAAATGCATATGTAACTAGACAGTGTACGTAGTGTGCTGTGATATACGGAGTAGTAAATTAGCTTTAGGATGCAATCGATCAGTAAGCACCTTGAGGCGTTTCGCTGGATCAGACGAGGATTGGCCAGAAACTGAATGTTATCTATTATGCTAGTAGAACACTTGATGCCGCTCAAAGAAACTATGCTACAACTGAAAAAGAATTTTTGGTAGTATTATTTGCTTGTGACAAGTTTAGACCTTACATTACTGATTCAAAAGTCACATTGCATACTGATAATTCTGCTATTAAATACTTGATGCATAAGAAAGATGCTAAGCCTAGATTAATAAGATGGGTACTTTTATTGCAAGAGTTTGATTTACACATTGTTGATAGGAAAGGGGAAGATAATCAAGTAGCTGATCATCTCTCTAGAATGGAAAATATACCTGATGATCCTATTCCTATTAACGATAGCTTTGTTAATGAACAACTTGCAAATATTAATGTTTCTAGTGCTAAACTGCATCTCCATGGTTTGCTAATTATGCAAATTTTATTGTTGGTAAAGTTTTACCTCCACACTTCACTCATCAACAAAGAAAGAAATTCTTCTATGATCTTAGACATTATTTTTGGGATGATCCTTTCCTTTATAAGAAAAGTGTGGATGGTATTATTAGACGTTGTGTACCTGAGCATGAACAACAGGCTATTATAAGAGATTGCCATGATAGTCCCTATGGAGGGCATCATGCAGGAGATCGCACAGGAGCAAAGGTATTACAATCTGGTTTTTATTGGCCTACTTTATTTAAAGATTGTACTGAATATGTTAAATCTTGTGATAAATGTCAAAGAGTAGGCAATATTGGTAGGAGAAATGAAATGCCTATGAACTATTCATTGCCACTTGAGCCATTTGATGTGTGGGGCTTTGACTTTATGGGACCTTTCCCAGAGTCAAGACAAAGCATACTCACATTTTGGTTGCAGTTGACTATGTTACAAAGTGGGTGGAAGCAATTCCAACCAAAGTGCAGATCATGCCACAACGATGAAGATGCTAAAGGACATCATCTTTCCCAGGTTTGGTGTCCCTAGGTTTTTAATTACTGATGGTGGTTCTCATTTCTTGCATGGTGTTCTTAGAAAAACTTTGGCAAAATATGATGTTAACCATAGAATTGCATCACCATATCATCCTCAAACAAGTGGACAAGTTGAATTAAGTAATAGGGAAATTAAACTCATTTTGGAAAGACAGTAATAAGTCTAGGTCTGATTGGCCAACTAAAATTAATGATGCATTATGGGCTTATAGAACTGCTTTTAAAAACCCTATGGGAATGTCTCCTTATAAAATGGTTTATGGAAAGCTTGTCATTTGCCTGTTCAGTTAGAACATAATGCTAGATGGGCTGTTAAACAATTGAACTTTGACTTTAAAACTGCTGGAGAAAAGAGAATTCTTGATTTAAACCTACTAGATGAATGGAGGAATGAAGCTTATGAAAATGCTAAAATGTTTAAAGAAAAAGTTAAAATTTGGCATGACAAGAAAATTAAGAAGGAATTCAAAGTAGGTGATCAAGTTTTGCTATACAACTCTCGCTTTAAGTTTTCTGCAGGGAAGTTGCGTTCAAAGTGGCAGGGACCATTAGTGATACAGGAGGTGTACCGTTCAGGAGCCATCCGTCTTCACGGTGACATGAAAGGTAAACCTCATGTAGTCAATGGACAACGCCTTAAACCTTATATTGCAGGAAAGAGCTTCATCGGAATGGTGGAAGAGTTGAATTTACAAACACCGGAGGAGGTAATTGAGAGAAACCGTGCAGTTTCAGAAACCCTAAATCAATAGAAGGTAACTTACTGTTGGAAAGTTTCTCGGAATTGCATAATATTTTACGGAAGTCATTTTTATGGAAATTAACGTATGGACAAGAAATCTGGACGAAGCGGAGACCCGAGGAAGGAAAGAGGGGGTCCCACGCGGCCAGGTACAGGGCCGCGTGGGCCCACTCCTTTTGCCCCTCGGAGTCCCTTTTCGCCCCGTTTTCGATCCCGACGCTTCGTCTTGACCTAAAAACCCTCAATATATACCCCTCTCTGTCAATCTAATCTCGCACCGAGCGTCCTCGAGCGATCTTCGTTTCTGCTGTTTCTGTCTGTCAGGTTTTAGCCATGTCTTGCTCCGGATCCAACCACGGTGGGAGAGCCCTCCCAAGGAAGGTGTTGTGAACCGCTACCTCAGCTCCGTGATGGCACCACCGAAGACCGTGTGCTTCAAGGAGGGTGTGATGCTCGTGGAGGAGGTAAAGGCTCCCAAGGCCACCGGCACGGTGGAGGAAAGGCTGGACGAGTTGGAGGACAAGACCTTCAGGTATGGCACTGTGGTTTACCGCAGCCTTGATGCCCATCACTTCATGAACCTGGAGCTGGAGAAGAAGGTTGAAGAGTACAAGAAGAGGCTTGAAGATCTGGAAGATAGATACAAGGACGTCATCGACAAGTGGGAAAGTTCCAATGCTTCATGTGGGATGTAGAGAACCAGAACTGCGAATATGAAGAACGCTTCAAGAAATTGCAGCAGCCGCCACCCTCAGGTATAATGATCCACCTACATCTTTCCGTGATGGAAGGCCTTTCCCATGGAAGATGGCTGAATGGGAGGAAGAATATGAGAAGGAGGAGGCTGCAGCAAAGAGAGTCTGGAAGAACGTCAAGCTTGGGGGAGTTCCACCTAGTCTTTCTCTTTATCAATCATCATATCTATCTAGTCATGGTGTTTTGCTTTTATCGTTTAGTTATCAATATCTCTTAGGCGTGTGTGAGCTCATGGAGCATTATCATGTATCTCTATCTTATGGTTTATCAATGAATATTAAAGTATGGTGTCATCCATAATTCTCTTGTTTGGAGATTGATGGGTAACACTCATGCAAATGAGCGTGGCATATTTAGAGTTTCAATCACATCTTGCCTTGAAATTAATTAACTTGAGTATGTTGGACAATTGTAGAATTACCTCATATAAAATAAGTAGAAAAGTCAATATGACTTGGAATTAATAGTTTGAAGTTGAGATATTGTCTTGTAGGATAAAAAGTTGAGAAGGGATAATGAAAAGGATATAAAACACTCTTGTTAGACTCTAGTATCTTTTGAGCAAATTAATGATCATGGATATTTCAATACTTATGCTCTTGAATGTGTATGAAAAGGAAGGCACCTGAAGTTTCAGTTAGCCATGGAAAGTGTAAGATAAAGGTGGTATGGAGCATAGGAACTTGATTGAGATATCCATGACTAAAGTTTGTACTAGTTACTAGAGAAGCAAGGTTGACAACATCTTTTATATCTATCTATCTTTTCATTTGTCTTCTTTGAACTTGTTATCCAATGAGAGTTTATCTTGTCTTTAAATTTCAGTAAAGTATAAAAGGTTATAATGCTTGCCATAAAGAGCAAAAGCATGTGAAAAACTATATGATTCGATTGTCCAACATACAATGGTTATTTGCTTTCAAAAGTAAGGGGTGATTGCTAGAGCTTCTATTTATGTTGCCCTCATGTGCATGAGTTTTGTTCATTAATCTTATCTTGCAAGTGAATATGATGATGATACAATGCTCGTATTTATTTATCAACCATAAGTCCATTGATGCATGTAATGATCTATGTCCTTACTTACTCGAGGACGAGTAAAGGTTTAAGCTTGGGGGAGTTGATACGTGCATTTTATATCATCATTTATGCAACCTTTAGTAGCATATTAGAATGTTATTGCACTGTTATATCAATGTTTTTACATGTTTTAGATGATTTAGGGGACTTTCATACAAAGTCCCTATTTTTGGTATTTAATTTCTGGGAGGCAGAAAACCCCCTTTTCTTGTTTTTATTGTTTCAGGAGTTTCAGGAACCCAAATAATAAAAGGAAAAATACCACGAGGTTTTTCATCGGAAGGAAGACAATGGAAAGAAGACCGAAGAGAGGAGAGCCACGAGGGCCAAAGGGGGTGGCCCACGCGGCCCATGTACCTGGCCGCATGGGGCCCACAAAATCGCCTCGGGCACCTCCTCCCTGGGGCTTTTTAGCAACGCCTTCGTCTCGCCCGAAAACCTACGCCCTAATTTTCCCTAGTCCATCCGAGGTCGCGGCGGCGGCGAAACTCTGATTCCCTCCGAGGGGATCAGATCCTGCTGCTCCGGAGCTCCGGAGAGGGGGAAATCATCGTCATCGTCATCACCTCTCCTCCTTGGCGTGGGAGGAGGCCTCTACATCATCACCCCCATCAAGACCAGCACCATCTCCATCATCATCTCCGTGATCCACTCCGTTCCCCTCATAGTTTGAGAGTTGCTATACCCTAGATACTTGTCTTGTGCTACTATTCATGTTTGTGATTGAGTACTTGTCATTATTTGTGGTGAAGTTATAATTTCAGATTGTGTTGTACCACTTATGCCACTGATTATGATCATGTTTGCACGTTGTGAGTAGTTCCCATATGTTCCTGAGGGCATATGATGAATTGGCAATGATTTATATATAACATGTGTTGGTATTTTGTCAAGAGTTTATCTTTTATGTGATTCTATGATGGTGTTGTGCGAACGTCGACTGCACAACACTTCACCTATATGGGCTCATAGGAGAACACCGTAGTATAATGAATTGAGGAAGACTTGGGAGGACAAGTAAACCTGAGATTGAGTAATGAAGTTATATTATGAGGGATTAGTATCGGGACCTTAGAGTGTAATGCTATGGTGGGACATTATGTCTTAATAATTCTTGTGCAGTCATTTACTTGGCCACATGATCCATCATAAGGTGATGTAGTCTATTTAGTTAGCTATACCGAATTATGGCTCCGTCCAAAGAAGATTAAAACTTGACAAGATATTCAACGTGTTGTTTAATAAATCTCTATACCTAGTGATATCCATGTCGCCCTTGGGAACGTTTTCCACATATAAGTTACACATCACTTGAGCTTGTCCTCTTGTCACATAAGAGGATTGGGCTTTCTCTCTTTGAGAGCTTTCACTTGCTACTGTTACTTGCTGCATTGAAATTATACAACCGAAAATACCAAAAACACTTGCATCTTTTATTGTTTTATTTATCAATCTTATTAACCAATACCTTCAGTTCCTCGTGGTTCGACAACCTTTTCTAATTGAAAGGTACTACAATTGATCTCCTGCACTTGGGAGTCATCACTAGGCCAGACTGGTTCAAGAGCCGTTACGAGGTGAACATTGCAGACGATGGTTCAACCTATACCTGTGAGTGTGGAAGATATGAGCATATGGGTATGGTGTGCTGTCACATAATTAAGGTAAGCAACGATGTGTGGAACATTCAAGTTATATAGGGAATATGTGCGAGGAAGAAAACTAACAAAAAGTGTTTTGGTACAGGTGATGATCACTCTTGATGTGCAAAGGCTTCCAGCTCAGCACATTATGAAAAGGTGGACAGTAGATGCAAGAGACATACTCCCTGACCATATAAAACACTACCAGAAGGATATGGGGCCTCCAGAAGCAATGACATTCAGACATTCTGCAATGTATATAACCGCGCTGGAGGTTGTTCATTTGGGAGATAGCAACCCTGATGCTTTTGAATGTGTTATGACAGGGTTGTGTGATCTCAAAGCAAAGGCCATTGCACTGTCTGGTGACAAGGATGGACTGAGTATGCTGGAGAAGTCGAGAACATCTTCATTGTCAAACTCGGTTGGCTCCAGGAAAACTGGCGGAAGCAAGAAAATGCATAGCGCTACTGCCACTGTTCAGCTCGATGATACTTGCTCCAACACTTCTGTTGCAGGTGGTAACGCGCTAGATGATACTGCTGATGTGACGTCAACTAACCCCACATCAACTTCCGGGATTATTGCGCCTGAGCGTAGGCTTAAGCGTGGGCTTCCAACGACAGCGAGAGACAAACCGCCTTACGAACAGACAGGGAAAAGAACGAGGTTTTGCAGTATTTGCCGATGTGAGGGACACAAGAGTAGTACTTGTCCACATCGTGGAGACCATCTTGTGAAACCAAGAAAAGATCCCCAATGTAGCAACTGCGGTTTGACTAGCCACAGGAAGCCCAGCTGTACAAAACAAATTTTCAGTTTGATGCCAGGGGTTAACATTGCTGATGCCTTGTAGTTCATACATTTTTTGATTTGATTGCTCAAAGGTATCTTGCCGTGTACTATTGTAGAGTATATCTGTTGTAACTGTTATATTTGGAGAGCATGGTTGTAAAGCTTGAACCCTGTACTGTCATGTTTAATGTTCGTTTTCAAATTTCAAATTTGAATTATAGTTGGCAATAAATGAATGATTCGCCTAGCTGAGGGAGGTGTGTATAAAGCGGAGGTTGCTGTGGTGTGAGTGTACATAGCTTAGGATACAACCGAGCCGACATAGGAGAAATGGATAACCTCAATGTTTTACCTGATGAAGCCGTGTTTGAAACGCCGAAGAAGATCTTTGAGCACACCGCCGACGAGAGCAAAAAGGTTAGTGAGGCTCGTGTAAACGTTCATCTAGATCTGGAAACGGTGTTACCAATTTCCGTTTTCTAATTCTTGCTGCTTCCTGAAGGTCGACGAGTGTTTCACGATGCTTGGTATGATTGTGAGCTCGGAAGATGATGTTGATCTAGAAGAGTTGTTGGTAAGCTACACAAAACCAACCGCAAGTTTGTTGTGATGCCTGTTTGTATCTTAATGTACTGTTTTACAAACCTGAAGGACTCTGCCGACTCTCAGGACAACAAGCAACAGAAGGAGGGCGGAATGAAAGCCACAAAGAAGGTGGGAGTGTTTTTTTGCATTGTGTGCGTTTTGTTCTTTTTGCTTCTGATATGCAAACTCGGCAATGGTAGAATGTAACTCTCCTGCTAAATTCTCTTTCTTAGGTTCGTGCAAGGTGCAACGGTAAGAAACTTGATGCGTCTGGGCGAATTGTGCTTATGATCCGATCGTGCGTGGATGTGGCAGACGATGAAGAATCAAGTGGTGATTCAGACGATTCAATCCTTGTTCCAGTGAAATTGTTCCGCGATTCAAACGATGAAGCTGATGGCGTCAAGTGTGGTGCGAAAAGGGCAAAGCTATACTAGGTTTTAGTTTCCTTAGTGGCCAGAATAATTTGAGAGCTTAACAAACTTGTATAACTGTTAGGTGTGTCGGTGTGATGTAATGGGGAATTTGAGATTTCAGACTGTCATCGTAACATATATTTATAGTAATTTGTGGTTAGTGGAATTGCCGTTTTGTTTTATTGTGTTTTGTTTCGATATCGTGTTGTATGCGGAGAAAATTCTTCCTGTACACTGTAGTACAGCGTGCGACCCTCATGGCCCATGATGTACAGTAAGCCCGTACGACCAAAGGGAAAGGAGCCGTCCGTCCCGTGGTTGGTTGCCCTGGATATGGGTGTGCTTGGGCCTCCGAGAGCAAGTGGACCACTTGCCTTTTGACATCGTCAACGCTTGTCAAAGCATCAACGCATTGAATAGGAGTCCTGGGTAAGATTTTTTCAACACCGCTGAGTTCAAAAAATGTGAAGAAAACGATTAAAACGTATGTGCCTACTACCACGCGTCTGCGGCAAAGCGTACTTATGGCCATTTGTTGCTCCCTGCAGTTCATAGCTATCTCTGAAGCGCGCGTAGCTAGCTTGTTGTTTTTCTTTGCTTGCTTGAAAGAGGAGCTCCGATTTGACGTTCCGGCAGAGCAGGGTGTGATGGCATAGTTAAGAGGGGTGCTAGCTGTGGAGAGAAGAAGAGAGAGTGAGAGTAGTAGAAGAGAGCTCCGGGTGGGTTGCGAACAATAAACACATTGCAGAAGCCACGAAACGGATAACTCCATCAGGTTCCCTAGCTAGGAAGGAAGCCTGGTCCGTCGAGGAAGATCCAATGGTGAGTAAAGAACTTCCGCAGCTCTATTTGTTTGACGCTTGAATGTGGTTTTCCATCTTCGCTGTTTTTGTTGGATCTGTTGCTGATTTCTTCCTCTGTTCTTCTTATTCAGAAACGAACGAGGGACTTTCTTGGTGTGGGTGGAGGCAGAGCTGGCGATGATGAGGATGACCTCGTCATCGAAGAGGAGTTTGTTGTCCCTCTGTCTGCGGGTAGAATCCTTAGGAGTGGGAGAAGCAATGTCAATAGTTGTTTTGCTCCGAAAGATCTCTGTGACGCAATAGATGAGTGGTCAGATCAGGCACTGAACTTGGTTAGGAGTATAGGCCTCTCTGGTCTGCTGACGCTCGACCGTTTCTCGCACTTCAGCCATGATTTCACGCAGTTTCTATACGAGTGTGTAGATACTAGAAATAGAAGGCTAGTGTTAGGGAACTACCGATTCGCAACGCTACATGAAGCATCGTTCTGCAGGGTGGTAGGATGTAGGCCGGGGGGATTTATCACACTGTATAGGTTGCGTGGAGCACCCACACCTCGTGAGATCATGGATGCTAGAGCTGTGGTAGGTTTGCCGGGGTGTGCAGAGCTCACCACTCACATACTGCTTGATCTGCTGAAGAGAGCACGGAACCAAATAGTTACAGGCATACAAGCGAGGGAGTTGAAGCTTGCCTACGCGATGCTGGCCGTGTCTGTGTACTTCAGTCCAAGGGAAAAGAGGGGTTGTGTTCCACGAGATGCCTACCAACTTGCTCAGTATGCTGATAACTTGGGAGAAGTGAACTGGGGGAAATATGGGGTGGATGAGACATTGGACGCTGCATATAGAGTGCAGGAGGCGATGCATGGTAGCGTCAGGGGGTTTACCATCTACGGGTGCCACATGTACATGCAGGTATGTATAGAATCTGATGATGTCTCATAAACAAAAGTTGCATTTCTCAAGATTGTGCTGCATTTATTTGCTTCATATTTTGTAGCCCCAGAAAAAATGAATTTTGCTTTGTTGTGCAGTGCATGTACTTTGACAATGTAAACACCTTGATGTATGGTATTAACCCTGCTCTCGAGCCATGCATCCAGTTCTACAATGTGCCTGCGCTGAAGACATTAATCGCGCGGGACACGCTTGTGACGCCGTACGAGAAGATATTTGGGATGTTCAGGGTGAGTAAAATTGTTGATGTTACTTAACAAATGGATGTTTGTAAAATACCAGACATCAGAAAATGTTGCACTGCTTGTTATTTATGTTGCATTTGTTCTGTTTGATCTAGTCTGTGGTTACAGTTTAGACTGTTAACATCCAACACCTTGTATAATGATATGTAGGTATATTGTTCGCAGGGCCTCACTCCAAGCGGAGCACTACATATAGGGGGTTGCACTCAGGTGCGCAAGAGAGTTCACCTTGAATTTGCCGATTCCCAAGCCAGTGGTGGAGCTTCCCAATTTGCCAGAGGAACAACATGTTCGTGCCCTCCCTCAAGTGAACAATGACAACATTTGCGCAAACGTGAGACTATTTTCATATGTTGGCCCTGATGGCTTTTCCATGCAGGTTGTACTGTTTAGCAATAATCTAGATTGATTGACTTCAAAACATTCATAAAAATAATTATCTATATTATATCCATAATCCAAATCAATTATATGTAGGAATAATCTTGCTTCCTTAGTTTGGTAACAACATCAAGCAATTGACATGAAAAGTATTGCAACTTCTCACTATCAGTTATTCGTCCTTGGTAAAACAATTTTAATCACCACTAGCTCTATGAATATTAGATATCCTTTCTTTATGAAATATTCATGCAAATGATCTCACATCACATCCAAACTACTCTCAAGATTAGATATTTGAGTTTCATGAATTTTCATGAACTCCCCCAATGACAAATGCATTCATTTATGGATGTTCATTATTCTGTTTGCAATTGTTTTGCGTATATCATGTTCCTGGACATTTACATGATTTTAATCATCAAATTACTCATATGAGTTTCCTTTAATACTTAATTCAAACAATGTATAACTTACATGTATCCTGGACAAAGTAATGGTATGGAAACATTTGCATGTCTACCCTCTCATTCTAACACTTGCCCGAAGACTCTCTCTTCATGAGAAGACAATTCTCTCCAATTCTAAGGTCAACAAGCATTTAGAATTATGTGTGGAAAACAAGTGCCAAAAAAGTTAAATTTTGGGGCAAAGGGTGAGACCATTGTGATATGTTGGCCCTGATGCCTTTTTCATGGAAGTTGTTCTGTTTACAATGAAGTGTTGCTGTGATACAGGCTAGAGCGTGGTTGGTGAAGGGGTTCGACGCGATAGCAAATGCAGCGACTTCCCGTGAAGTCAAGTTCGACAGGCAGGTGGCAAACAACAGGCAACTGTCTGCTGCTGCCATACAGAGCTTCCGCGACGTGTTTGAGCAGAACGAGCGGTTGACAAAGATGCAGGGCATCTGGTACTTGCTGAACCATATTTCGGAGAAGGGGATAGGTAGATTAATACCAAGCGTTGAAGAACACCTGGCTCAGATGAGCCTGGTGTTGCAAGGTGATAAATTCATCCAGAAAATTCAATTACATGTGTTGAAGTTGGATTGTTATCTAAAATCTGTTATGTCCCATTGGTAATAGGTATACCACAACCTAGCGGTAAGGTTGTTGGACTGGACAGATTCATCCATCAAACTCTCTCACACGGTAATTGTCCTATTTCTACTATCTACACAATTTGGAGAAATCATAATTTATCGAAAAAAGAACTGTGTAAACAAAAACGATGATACCTTACATTATGTGCATTTATTCAGATCTGCCTGCCGTGTTCATGGAAAGCCCTGGAGTTGGATCATGAATGTCGAGTATGTTCCAGTTGATGGGACTGGAATGGTGTCTACATCATCAAGGCACCCTGATGGTTTGGCTCATCTGATATCCAAAAGTGCTGGTTGTGGTGTTGGACAAGGTTTGGTGAGTCGTCTTATTCGGTCAGCAGTTCGAAAAGCTGGAAATTCTGTCTATGTACAGAATGCAAATGGTGGAGAGGGGTGCCACTCTGGAGTGTCAGATGGTTCTGGGCCATTGACACATGCGCCAGGTGTCTCTGTCCGTGACAATGGTGGATTTGTTTTCAGTCCTGTCCCAATAAGGTGTGTGCCCATGGAAGGCTTTCCGCGGTTTGATAGCGATGTTGATTCAGCAAAGAGAATGTCACTGGGACCTTTCGCCCTCTCTAGCGCTGGTATGGTTACCACTCCAAGTATTGTTACGCCAGTGAAGGATGATTGGGAGCCCCTGCAATGTTTGGTTACAACTGCACTAGAACATGGACAGTCTCCGGCTCCATGCCCATCCGGACCAGGTAACCAGAAAATAACCAATTGCACCATTCCTGTATCTGATGGTGGTCGGGTGATGGTACTTATGCACCGCTAAGATTACATGTATACTTTGTGTGCAGCTCGGTACTACACCCCTTCACCCGACCTCAAAAGGGAGGATGTGAATACGTCTCGAATGCAATATGACAGAATGACCTTGACAGGGCATTAGTTGGGGGCAGCAGTGCAGGGTAACTGATTTCTGTATATATTGACTGCCCTTGCAATACCAGTGAAATGATAAAAACAATCGTTACTTGCAGATCACGGCAAATCAGTTTATATCAGCGAAGCAGAACGTGGACAGTCCTCGCGGACAAATGCTGGATGTGTCGCCAACATCTGAATGCAAAAGATAACCGCGAGATCATTGTCTACATAGCTTCAAAGAGTTAGTTATTGTACATATGTTGTGTTGGTGTGTCTATGTCTTTTCTGTGGGTGGTTTGTGATGTATGGGTATTATTTCTGCATATCTTGATGACTGTTCTGTTTATAAACTCCTAGAGAAAAAGGCAAATAAACAAATATATGTTATTCGTGTCGAGCCAAACTATGTGCTGGTGGAAAAGAAAAGGGACTTCAACGCCGTGCCAGGACTAAGCCCATTTTCAAATGGGTTTGAGTATAATTTCCCATGTGAGGATGCTGCGCTTGCAGGATACAGAGAAATGATATATTGCGATCATAAAGCAATGAAGAGGTTAGCCATTGTACAAAGGAGTAACTTACCAACAGATGTATCTGTGTAAAAAATGTATTGAATATGTTTTCTGACTTCTTCAGGTTGTGGGTTATTCATACTAAACCATGTCTTCTTAAGATGAGTGGTATGGAATGCCTCACCGCATTCCATAAAGAGGGGGGCTGACAGATAAAGGTTTTGAGTCGTCTCGACGAATGCTGGTAGAGGCTGATGAACATTGGTATGACGATGAAGACATGTCAAGGTTTAGGCATTACATGCCTAAGGAATGGATGGTATGTATTTTACTAGGTGATGTTTATTTGATGAGATATATGTCTCATTGTTGACTTCCTACAGATTATTCTTACAGTATGTTGTTCTTGGAGGGGGTAACTGTGCAGCACGACGCGGGATTAAGGACATGTTCATGGGCACAGACATAGGCTACGACATTGAGACTTGCCAGATTGTAAGTGCCTACTTGTATGAAGCTCATGTTGGTGCCTAGAATTGTGAATTACAACTTTTTTGGACTGATTGCAGATATGGATGCCTCACAAGAGAGAGGAAGATGACACCTATGTTCTATACGGGGTTGATACATACCTGAAAAGGTTCATGTACTTGATCCAAAAAGGACTTGCATGGGGCGAGAGGTTCTTGAGCAGGTACACAGAACATCTGTGTGAAGATAATAGAAGCATTTGTCACCTGCACTGAGAGCTTCTATGAAGATTGGGATCTCAAGAGGGAAGATTTCGAGTTCACATACCATCAGAACCTCAATCCAAGCAGCTCTGAGTATGTCTTCTTTGTATTTATTAACCATATGAAATAGAAACAAAATCTAACATTGTTGTGGAAACTGCTGCAGCCGTGACACTGGGATGTACGTTGTGTACTACATGATGAACTTTAGTGGTTTGGGTTTGGAGGACACAACTGATGAGGTTAGTTGGCTTAATGTTTGATATTGCAAACATGTTTTGTGGCTGAAGTAGGACTAACAACCATATCATCCATTTTGAAAACAGAAACAGCTGGTTCAACTGAGGACTGAACTCCTGAACATGGTGCTTACGATGCCGGGGAACAAGGGACATCCTCCCACGGATGTGACGAACCCAGATTTCTGGAGTGACTCCTATGGTTCGGAGTGATGACAACAAACATGTTGTGTGGTCCAACCATGATTTACCATTGAACAATGCTGAAAACTAAAGCGAGACCAAGGGCATGTGTGAGACTATGTTAGTTGACTAAGATGATTATGTAATGTAATATGATGCTGCACTTTGCTATGTCGTGGTTTATTTGGAACAACTTTGTTTTGCTTGTGTTTTTTCGAAAAGTTTCGTGGTCATATGGTTATATGGTTTGCAACGACTGGTCCTTTTGGTGCTTTTCCCGTGAACATAACAAGCTGGATTTGTTGTTCTATGGTCCTATAGTACAACGATAACATTAGCGGAAATTTGATGTGTAAAAACAACTGGACTTCGATATGCCAACTACTCTTCCATGCTAAGTGTTCTGATGCCATGCTGGTTATGGCTACGTGAGTTCTTCCCTGATGAGAAGGGAGATGGGTGTTCGTAGTAGAGCCTTGACAGGATTCATGGAATGCAATTTATGATTTGAAAGTTGAACTTGGGCATAAGAAAACTAAAACTGACATCTCAGGTGTCTACCTCAGCAAACACGGTATTTTTACATTACCCACAACAACACATGGGGAAATTGTTTTAAGGCCAAACGAACAAATGCGATGTATCTTGATAGGATGGTCTAGACGATTGCGAATGAGGATATCCTAACATTAAGTTTATTACATAGATAATTTGGTAGTTTCATCAATGCTAACAGTGCTGACAACAAATTGGATGACTCCGATGATGTCCCGTGATTTGGCCATGTACTGTCCTCTTCAGCTTTTCTCCGCTAGGTCGTGGAGGATAACAAATTCACTTTGTGTCGCAATATCTCCTGTTTTTGAGTAAGTATATTTATGTCTGGGTCGTGAATAAATAAACAAACATACAAGATAGAGAAAAAGATTTATGTAATTCTTGCTGATTACGTATGGTGCATAAGTGTTGATGATGTCATTTCAACAGCGGGCAAAAAGACACTATCAAGATGTTACGTTCCAAACTATGTTGGTATGCACGGCTAAAAACATCAAAATACAAAGGTGAGGTACTTACCAGTGAAGATACTAAACTTCCATGACTCCAGCCAGTTCTGCTGGGATTTGGGCCAAATTCCCTTCTGTGTTTCGAAGTTGTGCAAGTACAAAACCTTTCTCCTTGGCAATAGATTCCTGCAATACAATTTGCAAAAAAAAATAAAAGATGATTGCCGTCTTGGGGTGTTTTTGCAGTGTAAGAACAAGCATCTATACAGAACGTTAAACTTACATCTGATAATTGTTCCTCTAGGGATGTTCCATTGAAGTGCCTAGCAATGTGTATTATGCAGATACCTGACTCCTCCCTACATATGAAACAAACAATAAAAAACTTTCCAACATGGTCACAGTGGAAGTTTCAGCTGGAACGAATGTTGACTATACTAACCGGGTAAATCGATATGACAAAAAGGAATGGTATTTCTTCGTCCAGTCAGAGCATTCCACTTTCCACAATGGGAAAAACTTGTGAATACACATGATAACGCAATGTGGATTTTGCCAGAAACAATCTCATGAAGCATCTTTCTTGCTGGAGAGTTAGGAATGCTGCTTGCAGGGTCAAAAAGTTTATAGTTTTCGACAACATATCCCAAGAATATAGGCACCATCCAGTCTGAAGGATAACAGGTACATGTATCTGCACATAAAAAAAGTGGATGAATTAAAAATGCAATGTATACTTTTGAAAAAAAGACATGGGTCGTACCATCCTGCAGTTGCATATGTTGAATTTGATGTGTTGGCCTGTGAACTGGGCCTGGACTGATTTGAGTTTCCAAGCAATTTCCCCGGACAAGATGCTAGTCTGTGGAATGCAGCAACATATGTTCAGCATGCAATGCTTGTTAGTGCATACATAAAACGTGGGTGACTACGGACAAACGGGTTAATTACCGCAAAATCAGCTTCGAAAAACAATCGCCATGCATCATCAAATCCCTTGTATAGAATACTTGAATCTAGTTGCTGAAGCCTTCGGAATATGATAGAGCATAGCTCATGTTCCAGCATATCGTTGCCAACGATTTGTGTGACGACAGACATGATCGGCATGGAAATGAACCGTGGTTCCAGATGCGTTACAAATGACCTGATCAATTGTAACAAAGTAGTTAGCTGATGTAATCAACATGCCGCATGGCTGTTAAGATGGATGTTATGAAATTCAGTACCTATTCATGTGGGCAACGGATAGCGAAGACATGATCTTGAATAGTTTGTCTTGAGTTGCGATCGATGGGTATTTGATGTCTCTCGATGCAGTCCAGTGTGGATCCGCGAACCTGATGTGATGCACATGGTTCATTACGGGGAATTCCTCCGATGTTTGGTCGATCAGTACAGCTTCAGGGGCGGGGTTGAAACATCGTTCAGCATGACAATGGTGGAAATGATGGACTCACACCATGGTTTGATCGACTCTGATGTGCCTGGGAAATGTTTAGGTTTACGTGGTAGTGGGGTTTTAACTTCCGCATATCCTGTTGAACAATGTAATTGTGGTTAGTTGTTGTGCTGTCAGCAGTAATGGTTACTTGTTCTGCTAGCAAGTAAGTATAGATGATGTCTAACTTTGTTGGAAAGATTATTTGTGTACCTGAACTTCTTGCTTCAGTGATGTCATCTGTAGCCTCGAACATATTGAATGGGTCAGGGGAAGTTGCAACCAGTGGCTTCAATTTGACAGGCGTCTTCATAATTGGTGAAGAGCGAGCTGTGTACAAAACATGAAACACGCGCGTATTATTTGTTGATCAGGTGTGTGCAGCTGTATAACAGTTAATATGTACCTGGTGATGGCGGGGGGCGTGCACGGGGAGTTGCCTCAGATGATGCCCTGGCCCTTTTGTTCATGGTTGATGATGAGCTCTCTCGAGTATCGTGTCCGAGTGTAAGCAATGGAAGCAAACAAAAATGAAAAACATGTATTACGAGTTAATGGAAAACAATTACCATCTGATTCATCTAGGTCTAATCGGCGGCGATACATGTTCGCTTTTCTGGGAATCACCTTGAGCCATTTTTTGGGCAACGCTCGGCAACCCGCGGATGCTGCAGCACATGCACGTTTCAGATAGTGTAGATACAATCTTGTCAAGGAACCTCATGTTCTCCTGGTGCATCTGGTTCCTTATTGAGTTGCAGTGCTGGAATACAACAGCATTGTGATGCTTCAGCATCATACCCATCTGGTTAGGTGCCTGTACATGATACGGGATGTTGGAACCTGATTTTGCAACGGGTAAAATCGCTTCGAAGAATTTGAAATAAAAAAGGTATTTACCAGTTGTGGATATCTATCCTTCATGTAGTTCCCGAAATCAGAACCGCTAACAGCAGAGGTGGAACCAATTTCTAGGGTCCGTGAGTCGGTTGCATATGCATTGGACAACGTCCTGTTGGGGGCGATAGCAGAGAGAGGCTGAACAACTAAAGAAGATCCGGCTACGACGTTGTTGTGGACAATTGGGATTTGTGGTGTGGATACATGGAACCCTTTCCGTCCGGTTTTGTAGCATTGCAATTGGGGCGGTGTAGCTGAGTTGCAGAAGGTGTGACCCTATCTGGCTGAGTGTCCCACATACTCCTAGTGTAACATATCTGATCAGCCTGACGTAACTGTGTAAGACAAGATGGCTAGTTGTTAGCATAAATGTATTGGCAAACAATAAAACAAGCACTTAGATGTTTATACTTACTGGCGCTGCTCCAAAATCCTCTGGGCCCTTCGTAATAGCTCCACATTGATTGATCATCCTTCTAAATTGACATCGTCAAAACATGATATGCGGGGTAGCACGTTATGACGCAGATTGAATATACCCAGGTTTAAATTGTCTAGGTAAAAAACCTTAAGAACAAGAAAGGTTTGATCAAAAAACAGAAAAACACATGTAACATTCCCTGCATTGCTGTCTAAAAAACCGTCCACTAAAACCCATCATGAAATCTCAAAATACCTGGCAAAAACGGTGGCAACCTTGCAAGTGCGTGGTTGATCTGGATGCCTGAGTTTCTGACTGAAGCTTCTGCGCAGCTGCTAGCAAGTCTTGAATAACGTATTCACACCAGTTGAATTCGCTAATGAATTCCGTGTTCACGATTGCAGACCAGTAGTCGATGTTTGAATAATCATGTTTTGTGGACGGGGCTAACAAGTGTCCCATCACGAATATCACGAAAGCCATTTTAAAGCCGTCTTTCTCAGCATTGGTAGACGATTTTTCGCTAAGTGGCCAGGTGATGACAGCTTCAGCTGCCTTTAGAATGTGACAGCCTTTGTCAGGCATTCCTAGCATAGAGCGTATGAACTAAACAGATTGTTCCGTGCACGCGTATTGTTGATGGCCCTTGAAGAGGTTGATCTACAGCGCCAGAAAACAGGCTTGATACCCAACGAACAGTCTTGATCTCCGGTGCGTAGTTTACCTGCGTCAAAAGTAAATGGGTTAGGTTGAGACTCCAAGTGCAGAGTGTGTAGTAAGTGGAAGACGTGTTTTCCCCACGAGGGTGACTCGAGGGTTTAATATCGAACTCTTGGGGAATCAGTAGTGAAAGATTTATCTCCCTATCCTTCTTTTGGTCACCTACAAAACAAGGTTAATTGTTTTGGTTCTCAACCTCACCTGTGGTTGTCAAGCACAAGGTGTATGAATGGTATCAAGATAAATATGCAATGCAAACAAGAAATAAATATTTAATGGTGGTGAATGAATGTGCAAGGATGATGATAACAATGATAAATGATATTTTTGTGTTTTTATGATGAATGCAAGATGGAAAAGTGTTTTTGTATTTTCGGATTTAATAATTGCAGAAAATGGAAAAGTGGTAAAAGTGGTTGGAAATGTGTTTCTTATGATTAAAAATGGACCGGGGTTCATGGTTTCACAAATGCACTCTCTCTTTTAATGGTATGGCAGACAATGGACACATAGAGTTGACATATGAGATTGCAACACAAAGTTTGATATCAAGTTACTAATTATATGGGCATCACGTCCTAACATAGAGATCTTTTGATTATTAATCTCACTTATACTCCACCAAGATGCGAACTAAATCATAACACCTTATTAATTAAGATAACTCAGAGTATAGCTTTAAGTATCATGACATGAAGTGAAAATAAGAACATGCTAGATCTAGTCACAGGAAGAAGCTTGGTCACCCTCAACCCTTGTAGCATGGTATTTTTGTTTATCCCTAGTGAGGCAACAAAGTAAGGTAAAACACCCAAGTGGATCGCGATATTTCAGTTGTCAACTTACCGCACTCACCACCCCCCGTTACTCCAACTAATGCACACATCTCCCCACACACGCCCTCATAAACATGCTTGATCATAACAAGTAGATAAGAACGGGTACATAATATGCATCTATATTTATAACTGAAACAAACATTTGCAATCTCAACATATATTAACTCATAAAAAGATCCACCACATAGGAATTACATATATGACCGTAATCATGTTCAGCGGCTCATACGGTACTAATTAGTGAAGCTCAAAGAGAGGAGAGATACATATGTTACTTCCACAAACCCATAGTCCAGAGGTGGACTACTCCCTCTTCATGATGGAGATGGTGGAGATGTCGATGGAGAAGATGGAGACCACGCCGCAGCGCCCCGCCGTAGTTTTCCCCCTCCAATCTGCAGCTCCAGATCTTCGTTTTCGTTTTTCTGTGATATGGCGGCGCTTGTTTTTGAGACCGTCGTGGGACTTCTTTTATAGGCGTTTTTTGGTAAAGACGAAGGCGGTGGAGCAAAGATCGACGGCTGCGGAGCCTCGAGGCCCAAATTGGTGGGTCCCACGCGGCCAGGTACAGTGGCCGCGTGGGCCACCCCCTTTTGGCCCTCCGGCCTCCGTTTGTTTGATTCCTTCGCTCCTACGTCTTCCTCCTTCCAAAATAATGATGCCTGTATTTTTCCAGATTTTTATGACGTCGTTTAGGTCCCTGAAACATAAAAGGAAAGAAATAGGGTTTTCTGGCTGCGCAGGTTTAATTCCATAAAAATAGGAAACAATTATTTTATTTACTAAAATCATTAAATAAGTATAACCCTTATATGATGCAAATATGATTGGAATATGAGTGATAAAGTGCAAAGTTCATGTATGCATTTTACATGCATCAATTGTGGATCATGAATGTCGCGGGAACCACAAGGTATGCCGAACACTTTGTGTACGTCAGCGGCCCAAAACCTAATCTTCCTATTTTGGTCTATGACAATGGATCTAGATGGAGCATCTATCCTAGACATTATCCATTTGCTGAACTTCAAGTTCATCTTGGAAATGTGTGGGAGCTTGACCAACCCGGAAAAGCCTATTTCTTCTATAGGAATTTCTTGTAATCACAAAGCTCTGAAATTACAGAAACCACCTTCTGAACAGATATTCGAGACGTTGTTGAAGGTCCAGGGTGATATTGCTGAATGCATCGTCTTGCATAGACGAACCACCTCTATCTTGGCTCCCGCTGCCGGATTTGTGAGTGCCGGAGCTTGGGCAGGATGAGGAACCCATGAACTGTTGAAAAAATGTACTCAGTTGACGCTGAATAGAAGAAAAACAGAAAGAAACAGAAGGCATGAGTAAGCGATGAATCAAAACTGAAAAGCTTTGCACATCACCTCGCTTGTTCACCGGCGAGGAACCCCGGCGATTCACGAGTGATGAACAGGATCGGTTTGAACGGCGTCCGTGTGAGGCGTGTTGTTACCTTTGATGAGGAGCGTATTAAATATGACCATGCATTAAACGAGGGAGTTAAACGAGGCAGTAAACCACTCGTTGACAAAAAGTAAAGTTGCGGTAAAAATAGTAGTACAACGATCGTTACTATTACATAAAAATAACTTTGTTACACAAGGTGGTTACATTATGTCGGATGGATGGTTAACGAAATAACTAATTATGTCTCTTAACACTCACACCGAGTGTGAAAATAGATATTACAAAGGAGCACTCAAACTACATAAAGCTGTCAGGATACATGGAGCCGCTCATCCAACGATTTCTAGAACTTGGTGAGAACAACGACAATCGCCATCGCGATCATCGCTAACCCGGTAAACAGCATGTTCTTCATTTCAGTTTGGTGCTGCAGAAGGAGAACTTGGATTTCTCCGGATGGCTGGACCGGAGGGGGCTGAGGGCGGCGCCAAACAAATAACCCCACCGAGATCGGAGGTAGTCTACGTACGCGCTCTCCCATTTCCAGAAACTGCAAGCGCCAGTCTAAGAAAACAAAAGAAATGCCGAAAAGGGGATCGAAATCAGTTACTATAAAACAAACAGAAAGCTGGATACAGATGAACAAAGGAGTTTGACACGAATGAGGCAACAAAAAACAGATCTGTACTGGGCGAGAATAGCATACCCCTTGAAACTGGCACTTGTAGAAATGCCTGCCAGGGTTCTTCGCGGTGTTGGAAATGTACCACTCAATGATTCCGTGGTGACATCTGGGGCATCGGATGAGCGGAAGGGGAGCGATGTCTTCCTGGGCACCGTGGTTTGTTGCGGCGCTTGAAGACGCTGAGTTCTCCGTTAACATTCCGATCAATGGCGAAGATCGGAACGAACAATGTTTTGGTGGGCAGATGGATCTGTGTGGGGAAGAACAGCAGATGACAGGAAAGGGCAGGATAGAATGCTTGGAGGATACGGGGGTTAAGAACAGGCGACGGTGGGGAAGAAGACGGGTAGACGGCACAACGTCTCTCCGCATTAACTTCGGCTTACGTCACTCCGTGGGCCTCTGGTACAGGATGCCGGCGGAATACACGAACGATACGGTGGAGATACGAAAATAGCAGCCTCGGATACAAGAAAGGAGGCAGATCCTAGCCGCGCGCTCTTAACGAAGGGGACGGTTAGATATCAGGGGGCGTCGTCGCCGGTGCTCCTCCGCATTTCCGGTTCAAAGGCTGATATTCTAAGACTTATTAGTCGACGCACCTTACCCAGGCTGCACCTGCATTGCGCCCAGCTCATCTTGATCACTTTGTCACGCAAGGGTGTGTATATGCATCAATGCATGGAGGGTGGAACACGTGTGTGCGAGAATCTTAATTATCAGTTGATAACATCTCGTAGAATAATAGCTAAAGCGTAGTCGCGTCCTAGAATAATAGCTAAAGCAAGTGCTTACTTTAGCACCCATAATATTCTAGGGTGGGAAAGTGGATTTTTTTCGTAGACATGGCGAGAAGCGAAGAGTTATCGATAGAAGCCAAAGACACGGTTCAGTGTGATCTTCTTCAGATTCATCTACTCAGACGTGAAAAAAAATGAATTTGAGGTTTTAGTCCCACTTCTTTGCATATGCGTGGAGGATCCTTGGGTACAGGCGAATATTAACCTCAAACCAATAGTGCGGAAAAACAGTGCAGATGCAAGCGAGCTGATTGATAGCTTCGCTTCATTCCAACCTTGACCATCTGGCAACAAGAGCTCACTAAGTTTGTGTACCACAGCATTAGGCAAATGACCCAGTAGTCATTGCGATCCCGCCCGAGGTATCCAATTAATTGTCATGCCAAACTGAAACCTTGGTGTCGTCACCAATTCTCCATACTAGCTAGGCCCTCCTTCGGCAACTGTTTTCCATACAAAAATACTTTCCCAATGTATATGAAGCTATAACAGGACTGGTCACATCCATAAAATCCTTGTCCTGGATGTACCTTGCTTTATAAACCCGAGCACACAACGAGTTCAGATTTGTTATAATTCGCGCCACACCTGCTTGGAAAGAAGAGTTCGGATAAAAACCTCATAATTTCGAATTGTCGTCCCTCCTTTTCTCTTTGACGCACACATCCTATCCAGGTTATCCATTGAGAGATTTTACGGTACATCATACTACAGTTTGGAGGGTGTAGTATATAGAAGATCCAACGGTTAGTATTGATTGGGCCAGAGTTAGGCCCAAGGACAGATTCGTAATGTTGTTTAGAACTTAATCACAATTTATTGCGGATCGAGTCCATCTCCAATGCCAAGACCTGTTCATCCTGTAACTGCCACTCCGTCAACGTCCCTGTGATCAGGAAAACGGCGTGCTGCTGCGGCCTCCGCCTCGACCCAACGTTGCCCGCCGGGATTCTCTACCACGGCGCATGAAAGAATGAACGCCATGACCGGCCCTGGCCCCATCGTTGTGATGTGAGCCTATAACCCGACTCCAGAATCTAGAGATATAACCGCAACAATCAGTTGTTACTATAAATCTCCCTTCAACTTTTCAAACTCTGTCTACATCTTGGTTGTCACTACGTCGCAGCCGTGCTTCAGCTGGCAGTAAGACGCATACTCGATGAGTAGATGACGGAATGGTGATTCGTGCGTGTACAAGAGACCAGCCCCCCTGCGCTCTGTGTGGTGGCGCGCGGTGGCCAGTGAGCTCGGCAGCTCGCCGAGTTATGTCATTGGTCATTTGACAGCTTTCCAGAAAGCCATTGCAATGCCTCCAAGTTCATCGCCGGTGGAAGCCAAAGTTGCAGCAGTGCACGGGGGAGATAAGCTAGCCAGGGGAAGACCTTGTTGCGAGGAGGCGGGGAGCAAGGCTAGAAGTAGCCCGGCGGCCGGCGGCCAAGACTCTAGCACCACGCGCCGGTGTTCCAACAATTGCGAATGCTGTGACGTGCGGGACTTCCGGTCCTGCCTCTCGTTTTTTCTGCGACCTGGCTGCAAGACTTCTAACAGTGAAATGCCTAAAATGCCCTTGACGCTAAGATATACTACACGAAATTGGCAGTAGTAAAACGGATCTGGACCATCGGATCCTGTTGATTAGACGGCCCATATTGATTAGATGTACCGTAAAACATCTCTATCCATTGTACTTTTTTATGTTCATAGGTTATCCATTGTACATTTTTATGTTCACCCACATCTTCTCACCAGAAGGAGATGCAATAGACGCAAGTTGTCATACATATTTTTGGTGAGTTGAACTGTTGAAGCACCCCAGCGCATAGGTTAGCATAGCCTGAATTACTGATTTGTCCCAGATCTCCTTTCCTTTTTCACAACCTTTCCCCGTCAAGCCATCAACCTTCCCCATGACTGCTTAAGGCATCTCCAGTCGTTCGCCCCCCCCCCCAGGTTTTGATGCGGCGCAAAACCTGGGGGGGGGGGGGGGCATATTCACCAGCCGTTCGGTGATCACAGCAGCCACAGTTGGGCAATCATTACAAAAAAAACGCCACAGTTGGGCGATCAATAGTTTTGATCAAGCCACAGTCGGGCGATCACGGCCACATTTGGCATTCTGCTGATGCACATATCAGATAGATGCCGGCGACGCCGCAGCATCAGAGTCGACGTCGACGATGGGCGTGGTGGTCGGAGCTAGCGCCGAGCTCGGAGTGGCAGTCTCGGCGGACTCGAGGTCGACGACGGGCGTGGCATCCTCCAGGTCGATGGTCGTCGCAGCAGTCTAGGCGTTCTCCAGGTCGATCGGCGCCGTGGACGTAGGCTGGGCGGGCGGCGTCTCGGCTGGACTGGCCGAGCCCATGTCGTAGGTCGTGTGTCCGTCGGGGTCGGGGCCGGAGCCGGGCTGATGTCGCTGAGGATGAGACGGCGCTGCGCCATGAACCATGTCCTCACCTCGGGGTCCATCACGGCCGGATCGGCCCCCGTGAGGAAGGCGAGGTCGTGGTTCCTCTTCTTCGCCACGGTGCCGGTCCTGAGGAGCTCGATCTTGACCTTGGAGTTGGCCATGAGCGCCGACCACCTCTTCGCGGCGATCTCCTCCCTCTTGCCGGCGTGGGTCTGGGCGTCGGCGATGCAGGTCTGGATGGACGCCTGGAGCTTTGCCACTGCCGGCGCGTTGTCCCTCGCCGCCTTGGCATTCTTGTGGCCCATCGGTGGACGGCCATCAGACGCACTAGCAACTGCCGCGCCCGGGACGTACTCCTTGCCCTTGCCGAGCCCACGGCGTGTTTCCGCCTACTTCTCGCACCCCTCGATGACGACGAAGACGTGGAGGTACTTGAAGTCGGTCTTCTCGTCCTCCTTGTACAACTCGAGCATCCGGACGATCTACATGGCGACGGGACCGGCACCAATGAGCTACATGGCGGCGCAAAGAAAGGAATCAAGGTGGAAATTCTCACCTCCATCTCGCGGTTGGCTCCGCTCTTCGGCCTGTGCGTGAACTTCCATGCCTCGGCGAGGAGGATATCCTCCCTCGTCGTTCACTTGATGCACGGCTCGACGGGCGGCTTCGGCGCCGCCTTGGACCCCTTCCTGGGACGGCGGCCGCCCGTGTCGCCATCCTTGGCCGGGCCTTCTGTTCCCTCCGCCTGCAGGCGCCGTCTCGTCTCCTTCTTCCGCCTCCGCGTCCGCCTCCTCCGTGCCGACGCCGGCGCTAGACGCACCTTGGCCGTAATCCCCGCCGCCCTGCGGGAAAAACTCCACACCGCCCTGCGAGAGGAAGCCCGGGCATGCCGCCGCGAGCCGGTGGTGATGATCTCGTCCATGAAGGTGCTGTCTTGGGGCATCCCGCCTAGCAGGGACTGCGCGGCGAAGGGGCGGGAACGGCGGAGCGACGGCAAAGTTGCGTAGCCCGGTGAGCTGCCGACGTACATCATCGGCGGATGGTGGGGGAAGGTTACGTTGGGGTTGAAACCACCATGGGGGTCAACATCGGCGTACCCAGGGAGTAGTAGCGCGGCGACGGCGATGGCGAGGCGACGGCGGTTTGGCTCCAGCCGGTGAACTGAGGATGAGGATGAGGAGAGAAGCCGCCCCTCCGCTTGGCCGGCGGCGCCGCAGACGCAGCCGGAGTTGGCGGCTCATCCAGTGCCTCCACCTCCTCTTCCTCTTCTTCCTCGTCGTCGGCCTGGGCCTCGGCCTCCGCCAGGTGCGCGGCCAGCTCCCTCTGCTGCTGCGCCTTCTCCCTCGTCCGTCACTAGAGGTTCTCCGCCTCCAGGCGCGCTTTCTTGGCGATCCACTTGGCGTTGCTCATGCCCGCCGGCTTCTCCCTCGGCGCTCTCGGCTTCCGCGGCTTCTTGCCGATCATGGAGGTAGCGGAGGACGCGGGGACGGCGACGGCGCGGGGTCCTGTGAATCGGGCGGGAGCCATGGCGGCCAGATCTGTGGGAAATGGCGGGATCGGGGCGGGGGGAGAGGTATATGTGGGGGAGAAATGGAGGGAAGGAGCCAAATTATGGAGGATGGGGCCAAATTATGGAGGGAAATCGCCTTCCTCGCCGACAAGCCTGGCCCGCGGACGCCTTATGCCCCCCCAAGCCGAACCCAGCGTGCTGGGTTTGGGCTGGGTTCGCCGGCGCGAAACGGCGCTAAAAACGGCGCTAACCGGCGCTAAATCGACTTATGGGGGGCGGCTGGTAGATTTTCGTTAGCGTCGGCGCTAAAAAGGCCTCCTGGGTGCTCTGGGGGGGACTGCTGGAGATGCCCTTAGGTAGGTTTTTAAAAGCACCATCATCGGATCAACCAACAAGTGTTGGTAAGACTAGCCCCAACACTAGTATCATAAAGCTGTAACATAATCTCCAGCTCAGCAAAAACGCTGACGTGGTGGATAATTAAGGAAGAGAGAGGGGGTTACGGTTAAGTGGATACTGTATCATAGCGTGGGTTACGATAAAAAGTAATGGTAAAACGATCCCGTGCGACCTTCATCCTCTCTCGCTTCCTCATCTCTCCCCGACCAGCTGCTCCCCTCCTGCCCAGCCGCCTCCATCTCTGCTCTCCGTCCCTGCTGCCTGCCGGGCAGCGGCGGCGACGGCCGGCGGCGCCACCAACTGAATCATACCGACATCTGGCTCGCGCAGTGGGACGGCACAGCCCGGCCGCCGGCGACCTCACCACCGCAGAAGTTCCCCGGTGCCCTGTTCAGCTCCTGCGCTCATCCCTCTCCACCACCGCACCTCCACCCCGGGGGCCCGGCGAGCTCCTCCCCCAACCTTGCGACGCCGCCGCACTTCTACCCCGGCCCCCCCAACGAGCTCCTCTATGAACCCCTCTTTGAATCAATGGTAAATTCGTCCTCTGTATCTTAATCTATATATCTCATTCGCAGAAAAAGCAAACTGAGATCATTGCTGCATATACTTAGTTACAACATGTGAATAATTTGGTTCAGATGATTGCCTGCTGTCGAATTTAAATCCTGCTGCACGGTTCAGTCTTACAGTTTCAGAAATAACCTGACGGGAAGTGTTCATCTATCTCTGAATTGTCTGAATTTCCTTGTGTTCCTGTGAGCTGTGAGTGATTCTGTAACGTCACCTACCATGTATTTTTTATTTGGATTGTCATGCTGTGTATAGATTTGGTTCAACTATGATTTGGTTGTACTCAATCCGATTTTAGAGGTGTTTAGCATCTGAATAATTTGGTGCGAACCTGATGGCAATGAAGGTGGTCAAGGGGAAGAGAAATGAAGGTGCGAACCTGATGGCTTGTGGATGATTCCGTTCAGCTACTGGATGATTCGGTTCAGCTGAGAAGGTGTGAACCTGATGGTTTGTGTGAATGTGCAAGAAACAAATGATTTGATTGAGCATATTTGGAAAATGTTTGTGCGACAATAGATTATATTATGGTCTTGATCTATGTATTGCCAACAATGTTACATATAGTAAAGATATTTTTTTTCAAGAACATGCAAGACTTGCATGTCATGACATTAAGATTAGAGAGAGTTTTACAGCATACAGCTTACAAAGCAGCATCGCTGCCCGCGAAAAAACAAATTACGTCTACTCCTCACGCCTCTCTGCTGGCAGCCTAGCAAGCGCCCACAACTGAAACTCCTCTTTTATTCTACGAATGATGACCTCTTCTGTTGCCTGTTTACGCTCAAAATTACGATCATTCCGCTCCAGCCAGAGACGCCTACAGCCGGCCGTGATCAGCGTGACCAATTCCTTCCGGCGCCTCTTGGGTGTGCAGCGTGCTAGGCTTTTCCACCATAACCTGAAACTGTTATATCCTTGCGGCACAAACTGACTGAAACCTGCCTCTGATAGAATTCGAAACCATATGGAGCGTGAAGCAGGACAGCACACCATGAGATGATCGATCGATTCCGTGCATTGGTCACAAAGAAGGCATCTATCAGGACCTGGGAGCCCTCTTGCTGCCAACCTGACCCCTGTCCAGCACCGGTTTCGGAGGGCTATCCACATGAAGAATTTCTCTTTAAGGGGAGCCCAACTCTCCCATAGAAGCTCCGCAAAATCCACGTATGTCGTGCCAAGGAAGAAAGCATTGTATGCCGAGCGTGCAGAATAGGATCCATTGGCGGTAAGAACCCATCTGAAACTGTCCGGTTCAGTCGTCAGATTAGGAAAACAACTGAACCTCTTGCCACAATTCGATGAACTGCACAATAGCCGGAACTGACAACGTGCCCTGGATCCTGGCAATCCAGTTATTATCTGTGAGAGCCTCGTTCACCGTCATCTGCAAAGCGCTGCGAGGCTTAATAAAAGCCACCAGATCAGGAGCAATGGTGCTCGCACTTTGCCCATTGAGCCATCGGTCCCGCCAGAACAAGGTCTGTTTTCCATCTCCAACCGTGCATTCGGTGGCAGCAATGCACATAGCCTCTGCCTCTCTTGAGAGCTTGAAGCTCAGCCCACTCCAAGCCCTAAGCTGTCCCACCTTCTCTAGCCATCTCCATCTGATGCGTAACGCATCGTTGAGCATTCGTAGATTATGAAAACCCAGTCCACCGAGAGCTTTAGGTTTGCACACCTGAACCCAGGCCACTTTGCAGTGCCCACCCTTACAATCTTCTGCGCCTTTCCAAAAGAAACGCCGACAGATTTTGTTTATTGTTGCAATTACCCATGGAGGGAGGTCAAGAGAGAGCATATGATATACTGAAATCATCATCAGTACCGAAGTAATCAGAATTATTCGACCACCCTCCGTCAGCATAGCTGTTCTCCATGCGGCCAGCCGCCTCGCCAACTCATCCAAGAGAGGTTGCCAATCGATTTTCCGCAATGCCCTGGGTGATAGAGGCATACCCAGATACTTACAGGGGAACTCCGCGACTTGGCATGGAAAGGACAGCACCAGATCCTCTGTAATCACCTCCTCACATCTGACCGGCATGATTGCGCTTTTTGCCATATTTGTGACTAGCCCTGACGCCTCACCAAAACATTGAAGCAATTGTCTTGTGGCTACTAGTTCCTGCTCTCTGGGTCTGATGAACATCGCTACGTCGTCAGCATAGATTGATATGCGGTGATGCACTCCCCATCTATTCAGCGGCTCAAAAATTCCAAATTCCTCCGCCTTGCCAAACAGTGCAGTCAAGACGTCCATAACCAGGATGAAAAATTGAGGCGATGCCGGATCACCCTGCCGCACGCCTCGTGCATGAAAGATCTGCTCTCCCGGGAAACCATTGACCATTACCCTGGTATTGGCAGTGGCCAACATCGCAGCCACCCACATACAGAAATTCGGACCAAAACCTCGCCTCTGAAGAACTTCCAAAAGAAACGGCCAGGAGAGAGAATCGAAAGCTCGCGCAATGTCGAGTTTCAGAAAAATAGCCGGTGTGTTTCTCTGATGAAAAGTTTTAAGGGATTGATTTACCAGCATAAAGTTGTCTTGGATCGTTCGTCCCCTGATGTAGGCGCTCTGATTGGTTGCGATCAGCTCGTTCAGCTTGGGGGCGAGCCTATTTGACAGAGCCTTGGAGAAGATCTTAGCCACACTATGGAGCAAGCTAATTGGCCTGAATTCAGTGATGTCTGAGGCTCCAATTTTCTTTGGCAGTAAGGTGATGAAAGCACTATTCAGAGACCGGAAACTCCGCCAGTCATTCTTTGTCAGATGCATAATTGCCCGCATGAAATCCTCCTTGACGATCGACCAGCAAACCTGATAAAACCTCAGCGAGAAGCCGTCAGGGCCTGGGGCCTTGTCAGGCGGTAAACTCTTGATCGCCTCCCATATTTCTGTCTCAGTAACATCCCTCTCTAGATCAGACAGCTCCACCCTCGGGAAATTCAGTTGGTTCAGATTTAGTGCTGCTGGTCTAGGTTGTGGAGTCCCAATCAGCTGCTGGAAGAACTCGGTAGCTATTTTGTTCATGCCCTCTTGTGTAGTAGCTTCCACCTGCCCTCTCTTTAGTTTGAACAAGTGATTTTTCCGACGTCTGTTGCTTGCATGCACATGAAAGTAGGAGGTGTTTGCATCTCCTTCCTGAAGCCAGATCAGACGTGACCGCTGCCGTGCCATGGTACGTTGCAGCGATGCGAGACCTAGGATCTTCTTTTTGAGTTGCTTCCGGAGCCAGCCTTCCTCCGGGGATAGTTGTCGATGATCTTGGGCTTTATCCAGCTGAAAGATAATCTCATTCGCAAGTAACAGCTGCTGCTTGATATTACCAACTCTCTTTTGTCCCCAAGAAGCCAGGGCACGCCCAGTTGCTCGTAGCTTAGTGTCCAGGACGAGCAGAGGGTCCCTGTCTTCTGTTTGCTGCGCCCAAGTAGTAGCAACTACATCCAAGAACCCAGGTTGGGAGGGCCAGAAACTCTCGAAGTGAAACCTTCGCTTTGTGTGAAAACAGACATTTGTCGACAAAAGAATAGCACAGTGATCAGAAATGTTGGTAGAGAGGGCCTGTAGCAAGCTGTTTGAGTAGCAAGCGTCCCAGTCCGAAGAATGGAACCATCTGTCGAGCTTAACCAAAGTTGGAGTAGCACGTTCGTTAGACCACGTAAACCGGCGTCCAGTGAGAGGTGCCTCTGACAGCTCAACATCATTGAGGAACCTTCTGAACCGTCCCATCATTCTGCGATTTATGATGCCTTGGTTTTTATCTGCCGCCTCAACAATCAGATTGAAGTCTCCGGCGACAGTCCACATCCCATTACAGCAGGTGCGTATCTCCTGCAATTCCTCAAGAAACTCCAGCTTGAGGTTATCATCATTGGGGCCATAAACTGTGGTATGCCACCATTCCCCACCATCAGCAAAGGAGAAAAACGCCGTGAGCGAGAAGGTATCTACCCGAGGGTTAGAAACAGTCACCAAGCGCGATTGCCAGGCCACAATAATCCCACCAGCAGTGCCCACCGCTGGTAGGTGAAAGAAACCATCATAACACGGACCCAACATTTGCATTATTAAGTAGCGATCAACATGTTCTACTTTTGATTCCACCAGGCAGATGACCGAAGCCTTGCAATCATCCGCAAGGTTCCTAGCCGCTGTTTGCCTATTTCTATCGTTTACACCTCTGATATTCCAGACCGCAATGGTATGATTAATCCACTCCATTACAAACAACCTGCAAGACAGCTTGAAGACATGGTTCAGACCATGTCTTCCTCGCCCACCGCAACTGGAACCAGCAGCCCAAACAGAGAGGCCAAGGCCTGCACCTGAATAGGCGCCATCGGTCCCCGGAAGAACTCTGCATACTGCGCTAGGTGATCTTCAGAGATTTGTTCTTCAGGCGTAACAATGCCTATCTTTGTCATCAGTAGCTGCTGTGACCTCTTAATGGCGGAGGCTGGCCTGGATCGAGCCTTGACAGCCAACCTCGCGCTGCGCCGCCGCTCATGCTCGGGGACGAACTTGTATCTGCGCCTTCGGACCGTCTGCACATCCGGAAGAGGAAGCAGCGGGGAGGCAATGTGTTCACGAATCTGCGAAATGAGTGCTTGCAGCTGCGCACCGTCTTTATCAGCATCTTGATGGGGCGCAGGAGTGGCAGGTTTGAAACTTAGCGCCGTGGGCTTCAGTCTGCTCAGCACATGGGCCTTGGGCCTCTGACGATGTTCCGGACTCGCGCAAGGAGAGGAAGCCAGCAGGCCGCTTCCAATTTGGCCCCCCACCGGTACCGATTCGTCCACGCCAGGGCTCTCCATCTGGCCAGTGGGGCCAGGGGTAACCGGCGAACCGCTGAGCTCCACGTCAAGAGAAGGGCGGAGAGGAGAGCCAAAAGAGTTGGCCCATTGAGGGGAAGCCGAAGATTGCTCAGAACCACCTCGGGATCCACCACAGTCTCCTCCAGAAGGCAGGTCCTCCACTGCAGGGTCAAAAGTTGTTGGGTCTGGACCAGCGCCAACAGTCTTATCCTTCTGCCCAAATACCGCCAAACTGTCTACCTCCGCTTTGCCACCCTGGGGCACATCCGAGCCAGAGATGGGGCGTGGAGAGCTCGGAGTGGCCGGCACGTGCTCGGAAGCTTGTAGAACCGGCTGAATTTGAAATTCCGTCGTTGGCGCCATGCGAGTAGAGCCAGAGATGGCCCCACCGCCCACCAACTCTGCTGATGCAGGGCGGCCTGACGCAACCGGCCTCCACACTTTACTTCCCGCCGTTGGCGGCGACCTCGCCGTGGCCGCCGAGAAGGACCTCGCCGGCGTGCCCGAGCTTCCAACCCCGGCCGAGCACCGTCCCCTGGAGAGACCATGGGCACCCGTAGGGCCGGAGCTGGCCCTGGCAGTGCCACGGCCGCCCCTCAACCCGGCGGCCTGCTGCTGTTGCGGCGCATGGCGGCGCGGCCCTGTCACGGAGTCCTCGCTTGAGGTCCTGCCACCGCCGCCATCAGCCCGCCTTTGGTTGTTACCACCGCCTTGCTCCGCCGGGCCACGCGGATCAGCATCCGCACGTCCACCTTGAGGGCCCGCGCCGCCTGAACCACTACCACCGCCGTGATGCTCGCCGGAAGGCGGCGGAGGCGAGGGACCCGAGGGGCGCGCTGCATCATACCGGAACGCCTCAGTCACCGCGAAACGGATTGGGTACCGGAGGGCCTTCTTGTGACCATCCGCAATCGCACCCCGATGGATGGTGAGGCGGGAACCAGCGTCCGGCTCCAGGACATCCAACCACTTGCGAGCAGGGACCGCCGACGGCGATCTTGTCCACAAGCGAACCGTGAACTTGGACATGTCGAAGCGTTGTGCCGTCGCCGGAGCCACGTCCTGAATCCAGCCAGACCCGAGAAGCAGGGCCTGCGCCGTGCGCAGCTCCCATGCGTGCCCCGGAATGCCGAACATGTCGACGGTCGCCAAGAAAGGTGCGTTCTGCAGCGTCGCCTGATCTTGCCGCAGCCATTGACGCAACGCGAGAGTAAAGCCGGGACCCGAGATCACGGGCGCCCGCACCAGCCTGTTCCGCACCTCGTCGAAGTTGCAGAGGATGAGGAAGTCCGCGGGATAGAACGCACGGATCGAGAAGTCGTACGGCGTGAGCTCCAGCTGCGCATGGATTGCCGCGGCGGCCTCCGCAAGATCAACCGACGGACGACCACCCGTGATCATCACCACTACCGCACGCCGCATCTCATCTTCTAGCGCCACCATGCCGGCCGAGGGCGCCAACACGCACACCTCCGCATCATCATCAGGCGAACCATCCGCAGAATTGAGCACCATCTGCTCGTCGGCTCCAAACGGCACACGGAAGGAGGCCGAAGCGACCGCCGCCGCCGGGCGCACCACATCACTCCACGAACGGACCGAGGAAGATGCCACCACGGGAACCGGGGCCGGGGGCGGTGGCGGCGGCGGCAAGGGAGAGGCCGGGCGCACCGACGCAGCAGGGGCAGCCTGCGGCAAGAGCCGCCTGCGGGTGGCCGCCGGCGCCGCAGAGGGACCCGCTGCAGGAGGGCTGCGAGGGCGCTTGGTACACTCCCGCGACTCGTGCCCCGTCCCGCCGCACTTGACGCACTTGGTGTCATTCGTGCATTTGGCGGAGACATGCCCAGGTTCGCCGCAGTTGTAGCAGCATCCCCAGAGCTCCGGCGGAACGCGGTCGCAAGGCCTTGACGTCGGAAGCGGGACAAAGGCGCGCCTTTCCTTCTTCTTGGTGACCTTGCACCAGGCACCATCCGCCGGCCTAGACGGCCCAGCTCTGGAGGGAGGCACTACCACGGTGGAGCGCAGACGGGGGCGAGCGGCAGGGGCTGCCGGCGGAGCGCCAGCCGCGGAAGGAACCACGCACCCATGGGACGGCGAACTCAGATCTGACGCAGAGAGCTGCACCCTTCCGCCCGAAGAGGAGCGGCCAGCCATGGTCGAAGCAGGGGCTATATAGTAAAGATATTATATTGGCATTTTACTACTTAATATTTATCCATTTGATTTTATATTTTTATATTTATCCTTGCGTGCCAACAAACAAAATTCCATATTGCTACATGCCAAAAATTGATCACAAAGGTGAAGTACTAGTATAGATCCCACATGAGCCCCCAATGAAAAAATTGTCCACCACCAACTCATTCGCCCCACTTGTTGAGCTTCATGGCTTGTCCCTGCTTTAGCTGCTTCACTTGCCGGTAGGCGGCGACCTCCGCGCGCCCTGAGGATGAACGGGAACAACTTAACCAATACCTTCATTCAACCGACTCCCCTCCGAGCCTCCATGGATTCCTCATCAAAAAAAAAAATTCCTTTTCAATATTTTGTGTAATTTTAAATTTTACCTATGGTGTGGATTTCCCTCACGATAAACGATCGTGCATACGTAAATTCTAAATTTACCAACGTCAGATGTAAATTTTAAATTTTACCCATGATAGCATTAACATCGTCGGCATCCACCACGCGTGCTTCCCACCATGGCGCGACGCCACCCTGGTGCACGCTTGTAGCCACACTTCTATTCTGAAGTTCGTCTGGGGTAGGAGACCACCGGTAGGAGCGCAAGGACTCGGCCCCCGCTGCTCAGGTCCGGGTCAGCGCCGATCGACTGGGGGAGGTCCTTGCTTGCCACTACCGCCGTCGCTTAGATCCGGGTCGCTGCGTGAGGCCCTCGATTTCGCCCTTGATTTCGGCAGCCGATGAATTGGCGAGCGAGGCAGAACGCGTTGGGTCGGGTATGAGCTAGGAGGGGATTTGCGGTCGCACACGACGTACAAAACCAACGTACCAAAAAACGAACCAAAATTTGGGAGGAAGAAACACTACTTGTACTAGCAAAAGTGCCCGTGCGTTGCTACGGGCGACTGAAATATTTTAGTTTGTGAATAATGCTTATAAAATTACATACACAATGGTTTATGTCATCTTCTCCAATCTACCACTTGTTGCATCATTTCTTCCATTCTTTGAAAAGCTTAAAAAATCTATGTATTATAGTGTGCATTGTACGAGAGCCAAAATAGTGAAATTATAATCTGTGAATAACTTAATTACCTCAATCAACCAAATAGCTCCAAGTCCCTGATCCATTTTGTGTTGATTTAGTGCAGCAACAGAGAGCTCGGGAATCGAGTTGTCTACTAAACAAATAGTGCGCTAGCTAGAAGATTTGCACTGTGATTTATGCGTGCTCTAGCTTGCTTTCTATTGAATTAAACACATTCTTTTGCAAAAGACTTAAATTTTGTCGGGACTTCTTTTACATGATCTGGAGCAACAAAATTTGATGACTACCAAAAAATACTTTGTAAAACTAAAGTAAAATTCATACACGCTCTTTGGGAGTTTAAAGAAGCTCCATCAATAGAAGGAAACCGTTATGTGAGAACGATCTGCGAGAGCTAGCTCATGCCGGGCTTGCCAGCCAAGCCGAGACGCATGTACTGGAACTTGATCGATTTCTTCTATGGGTTGTACTAAGCCGGCTAGCTAGCTGATGATTTGTTGATTAGGCTCATGGCCACGTATAGGAGTACCTTCTTCTGAGGACCTGCAGACGTAGATGGAAATATCTGAACGGAAAAGCCTGCGATGTACAAAGCTAACTGGCTAGCTAATGAATTGATATATTAGTCTCATGAAGAAGTACTTTCCGCCGAGTATTTGGAGGAGGTGGATGCAAAGCTAGCTTACCTTATAGATTGATCGATTATAGAAGTGGCTGTCCGATTATGTGAAGTACCAATCAGGAGCCTAGCCAGCCCTCGTCGGACGGTACCCTGCCCCCCACCGCCACGAATTCCCGTCCAGCTTCCGCTGCCATAGATCTCGGTTGAGTTCCCCGCCAACACCCAGTACCTCACAACGGACACGAAATCTCCAGAAGCAGCATCGCCGGTGCGGGCATCCACACGCACATATGCCACTTCCGTTGTGGAGGGCTGGAGCTGCTGACCGGGCCGTGTAAAGACGTGGACCTGGGAGATGGAGAGGCTGCTTGCCTACTCCACCATGGAGCTCACGCCGAATCAACAGCAGCTGGACGGGGCGGCGACAAGAGCATTTGCACAGGAGGGCTGCGATAGAGGGACGAGCTCGATCGATAATCTATGGACACATAATCGATACGGACGGCCGAAACCGTTATTTCACTTATGGGTGGCATAGGTGGATAATTAATTACAACTTCAGGGGTAAAATTGGCAATGTAAAAAACGTACCAACACCTCCTCAATCCATATTATATAGTAGAGATTAGATAGTAGATAGAGATAGATAGATAGATGGGAAAAGCTAAGGAAAGGCGCTGCCCGGCCGTCTCTTCTGGCGGCGGCGCTTTAAGATTCGCGAAAAGGCATCGTGTGTATCTCGTCCACCTTATCTGTTATCCGTTCGCGAGCTCCTCCTGCCACACAATTTCTCTCTCACAAAACGACACGGAGGGAGCAGCAGTGCGCCGGAGAGGCGAGAGAGGAGAAGGCCGTCGTCGCCGAGAAGGCGCCTCGCCGGAGAGTCGTGAGAGGATAAGGCCGTCGTCGCCAAGCAGGCGCCTCGCCGGAGAGGCGAGAGAGGAGAAGGACGTCGCCACCAAGCAGACACCTCGCCGGAGAGGCGAGAGAGGAGAAGGCCGTCGCCGCCGAGCAGGCGCCTCGCCGGAGAGGCGCGAGAGGAGAAGTCGGGCCGTCGGCGTCGAGGACACATAAGGAGTTGCTGCACCAGGAGATGGAGGAGTCCTGCAGCTGACGAGCACGCAGCAAGGAGGCGCCACGCCGGGGAGATGGAGGAACGCCGCTGCATCTGAGCGCAAGAATCCACGCGTGTGATGCATGTAAAATGCATACATGAACTTTGCACTATATCACACATATTTCAATCATATTTGCATCATATAAGGGTTATATTACTGTTATTTAATGATTTTAGGAAATAAATCAATTGTTTCCTATTTTTATGGAATTAACCCTGCGCAGGCAGAAAACCCTATTTCTTTCCTTTTATGTTTCAGGGACCCAAACGTCGTCATAAAATTCTGGAAAAATACAGAGGTCGTTATTTTGGAAGGAAGAAGACGTAGGTGTGAAGGAATCAAGCAAACGGAGCTCGCAAGGCGAAAAGAGGGTGGCCCACGCGGCCAGGTACTGTGGCCGCGTGGGGCCCACCCGTTTGGGCCTCGTGGCTCCGCTGTCGTCGATCTTTCGTCCGCCGACTCCGTCTTGACCTAAAAACGCCTATAAAAAAGGTCCCCTGGCGTTTCGCGAACGGAGCGCCGCACAAACACGGAAACACCGAAACGGAGATCAGAAGCTGCAGATTGGAGGGGGAAAACTCCGGCGGGGCGATGCCGGGGTGGTCTCCACCTTCTCCATCGACATCTCCACCATCTCCACGATGAAGAGGGAGTAGTCCACCTCTGGACTATGGGTTTGTGGAAGTAACTTATGTATCTCTCCTCTCTTGAGCTTCACTAATTAGTACCGTATGAGCTGCTGAACATGATTACGGTCATATTTGTAATACTATGTGGTGGATCTTTCTATGAGTTAATATATGTTTGAGATTGCAATGTTTGTTTCAGTTATGAGTATAGATGCATATTATGTAACCCGTTCTTGTCTACTTGTTATGATCAATCATGTTTATGAGAGCGTGTGTGGGGGAACGTGTGCATTAGTTGGAGTAACGGGGAGTGGTGAGTGCGGTAAGCTGACAACTTAATATCGCGATCCACTTGGGTGTTTACCTTACTTTGTTACCTCACTAGGGATAAACTAAAATACCATGCTGCAAGGGTTGAGGGTGACCAAGCTTCTTCCTGTGACTAGATCCAGCATGTTCTTATTTTCACTTCATGTCATGAAACTTATTGCTATACTCTGAGTCATCTTAATTACTGAGGTGTTATGATTTGGTTCGCATCTTGGTGGAGTATAAGAGAGACTAATAACAAAAGGTCTCTATGTTAGGACGTGATGCCCATATATCTAAGTAACTTGTTATCAAACTTTGTGTTGCAATCTCATATGTTAACTCTGTGTGTGTTCCATTGTTTGCCACTTTATAAAGAGAGAGTGCATTTGTGAAACCATGAACCCCGGTCCATTTTTAATCATAAGAAACACCTTTCCAACACCATATACCACTTTTCTATTTTCAGCCATCATTAAATCCGAAAATACAAAAATACTTTTCATCTTGCATACATCATTAAAAAATCCAAAAATATCATTTACCATTGCATCCACCATCATTGCATATTTATTTCCTGTTTGCATTGCATAACTATCTTGATATCATTCTTACACCTTGTGCTTGACAACCACAGGTGAGGTTGAGGACCAAAACATTTAATTTTATTTTGTAGGTAACCAAAAGAAGGATAAGAAGATATATCTTCACTACTGATTCCCCGAGAGTTCGATATTAAATCCTCGAGTCACCGTCGTGGGGAAAACACGTCTTCCACTACTACACACTCTGCACTTGGAGTCTCAACCTAACCCATTTACTTTTGACGCAGGTAACTACGCACCGGAGATCAAGCAAAGTGTTTTCTGGTCGTAGATCAACCTCTTCAAGGGCCATCAAGACTGTTTTCTGGCGCCGTTGCCGGGGAGATAGAAGCAACACCGCAATATATTCCCTCGTCAACTTAGCGCTCAGCAAGTGTTTTCTGGCGCCGTTGCCGGGGAATCATAGCTGAGAGATTTATCCAAGGGTGTGCATCATCGCATTCATCTCACAACGAAGTCAACTTCACCAACTTGTGCTAACACCTAAGCTTGGGGAGGTTGCACCTACGTGAGCACCATCTTATCCATCTTTACTTACAAAGCAATTTATTTGTTTTGTTAGTGTCATTGCATATCATATTCCGCTTGCATATTTATTTTCAGTTTTGCATAAAAAATAAAAAATACAAAAAAAACTTGCTAAAATGGGAGAAAGAACTAAGTTGTGTGACTACACAAACACTCCTAATGATCAATTTATCACAGAGCTATTGCCACACCTAAGATAAATGCTGAGAGTTATGAAGTAAGTCCTAGTTTGTTGAACTTGATAACTAGGGAACAATTTGGTGGTAGTGCTATGGAGGATGCCTCTATGCATCTTCATGACTTTGTTGAAATATGTGACATGCAAAAGTTTAAAAATGTGGAAAGTGATATCCTAAAACTGAAGTTATTTCCTTTTTCACTTAGAGGAAAAGCTAAAGAGTGGTTGCATTCCTTGCCATCTGGTAGTATTAATTCTTGGGATGATCTAAAAGAAGCTTTCATTAAGAAATATTATCCCCCTGTTAAAATTTTGCAAAATAGAAACAACATTCTTTCTTTTAGGCAAAATGAAAATGAACATGTTGCTATGGCTTGGGATAGGATAAAACTTATGCTTAGAACTTGTCCCTCACATGGAGTTAATGAATGGACCATATTACACTCTTTCTACAATGGTTTAAACTACATGTCTAGAAATATACTTGATTCTGCTGCTGGAGGTGCTTTTATGAGTAAGACTATAGTAGAAGCTAAAAACATATTGGAAAGCATTTTGCAAAACTATAGTCAATGGCATACTGATAGGGCACCAACCCTTCTAAGAAAGTGAATTCTATTGAGGAAACTAATGATTTGTCATCTAAAATGGATACTATTCTTGCTTTGCTTAATAAACCTAGTGTTGAAAATGTTCCTTTGCAAGAACTAGTTGGTAACAATTCTGAAAATATTGATGTCAACTTCATTAGGAACTATGGTAATAATGGGTATGGTAACAACAATTATAACTCTACAATAAACCCCCATATGTGCCAAATAAATATGCTTCTAGTGGTAATGTTTCTAGTGACTTGGAAAACACCATTAGATCTTTTATATCTACTCAAAAGGAGCTTAATAAGGAATTTATCTCTAAGTTTGAAAAACAAGATGCTTGTTTGAAAGGGTAGATCAGCTTACTAAGGAAGTCTCATCATTAAAGAGCATCATTACAGCCCAAAAACATGAGGAAACAATTAAATATTGCCAAGAGGTTATCAATAAGTCTTGGGAACACATTCATGAGCAAGAGAGATTGCTAAAGAATCTATTGGGGTAATGAAAGAGGTAGAAGTTGAGGAAGTTAAAATGCTTAGTGAAGTCAAGGATCCTTTGCTTGACTTAGAAAATTGTAGCTTGCATGAATTAATATCTATCTTACAAAAATTTGCAAGTGATCCTTCCATCAACACTAATCAAGCTGGCTTTGGTTCTTATATTGCTAATCATGTCTTGAAAGAAAAGATTGCTAGGTACAACCAAGAGGCTATGATACCACCTAAGCTTGGGGATATGTGGATTCCTAAGGTACTAGTAACTATTGGAAAAGAGACACACCATGCATACTTGATCTAGGATCTAGTGTCTCTGTTTTATCTAAAGAACTATATGAAGTGCTTGAATTGAAAAATCTTGAAAAATGCTCTATTGAACTTGCACTTGCTGATGACTCTATTAAACATGCTTTAGGAAAAGTAAGTGATGTTATGGTAGTTACATATGACTTTTGTGCCTGTGGATTTTCTAATCATGGATATGGGGAATAAAACCTCTAGTCCTATTATTCTTGGAAGACCTTTTCTTCGTACCACAGGTGCATCATTGATTCAAAGGAAGGGAATGTGAAGTTTCAGTTCCACACAAGAAGTGCATGGAACACTTCCAAGGAAGAGGGAACCACCAAAGTTCAAGCTCCCTCATGAGCTTCGTCCACAATAAACAACAAGTAAGAAGCCTAGCTATATGGCTATAAAGAAAGCGCTTTGCGGGAGGCAACCCGGTTATTTTTTGTGTGATTTTCTTTGTGTCCTCTTGCTGTAACAAGAGACTTTGTTTTAGTTTAGGTTCTGGAATTTTCAATAAAGTGCCAAGTTTTACCCTTTTTGGTTTGAAAAAGTTGCTTATAGCGTTCGGAGATTTTATTCCTGCACGAATCAGTGCACGGTATGATTTTTAATTCTTATTCTGTAACTCCGAATGAGCTCATATTTGAACTGTAGTTGCAACTTTTCATCCTCTGTATGCATGAATTTTTCGGAATTTTTCGAGAAAGTTTGGTAGGGTAGAAAAATACGTTTTGCTGCTGCTGTTTTTCTGGACAGATTCTGTCCCATTTTGTTTGATGCATGCTTTGAGCTTTTAAGTTGAATCTTTTTGATCCAATTGAGTTTATGAGTAGGCATACAACATTATACACTTTCTGGACATTCATATGAATTTTTGTTCAAGGATTATATGCAGCAAGAAACCTATTTGTTTATCACTATTAATGCACCCCACAGAAAAGAAATGGGAGAAACGGTGTTTTGAAGTTTTTTCACAGGGATTGGAGGAGATGCACCAAGAGCTATCCAAGGATGGTGAAGACCATAAGCTTGGGGATGTGAAGACAACCCCGCTGGACCTACACACTCTCGGTTTGCGCACGTCCAACTTCTGTTTTTCGATCGAAACACTTTATCGCATAAACTTGGAGCGTCTTTTGTTTTGTTTTGGTTTGATTTGTTTTGAGAGACCACCACACTATCATTTATATATGGAGAGCTACTGGAAATATGGGTTGAAATATGTTGGATGCTTTTATAAGATTGGGAAAAGGGATGTTTGAGTTGATTTTTAATGATACATATAGTTGCATGATTCATGAGCTTGTTTATGAGTAATAGTTTGCAAATCTTTTTGAAGAGCTATCACTTATTCATGTTTTGGTGCTGATTGTTATTTTACTTGGTTTAACATGGATTAGTTAGTTCTATGGACACTCATGCATGCATCTAGATGGTCAACTTTCTCCCTTTTGCTAGCCCAAACATTCCAACAAGCAAAACTTGTTTCCAACACCTTCAACCAAAGTTATTCCAGTGAGTCCACCATATCTACCTACTAGCTTATGCTATTCCGAGTATGTTCATCATGATATTTGTGTTATCTATACCTCTGAATGAAAATGATTATGTTATTGATTGCCATGGAAAAGTTGGTTATATAGCTCTCACGAACTTGATGCACATTTTTACTATCATTGCATAAATAAAACATGACCCATTGTGATTAAGATTATGATGCTAGTGGCTTGATAAATGTCGAGGTTGGGAGTTAGCCCATATGTGCTGTCACATGCAAAGCTTTCAACATGCTCCATTTAGTTGATATCATGTGCTTTTGTCTATGGATGCCTATCATGGTGAAATAAGGGGAAAGATTTAGTTTAAATGAGTTTGTATAAATGGTTAGAGAGACGCCTGGGCCGCTAATCTAAGCCATGCATTATTCATGGTGGAAATTTACTTACATGCTATGGTGAATTATCTATGACACACCTTACAATAAAAAGCTATTCCAATGGTAAATAAAAAGGGTGTTGATTGTTCATCTTGTTTGTTTGTCTTGTCATTTTGATATGGGCTTGTTCCATATCCTGGGACAAGAGGTACCCCAGTTGACGCTCTTGATGATACTATTATTACTTACAATGATAGATAACTTGAACTTGCTTTTCCCAAGTTGAGTAACTCATGGTGTAGGTACTTGTATTCAAGGGGCATGAGACATCCAACCTTTACTTTGTCAAGCACACTACTCATATTTGCTTCACATTAAACTTAATCATTCAAGATGCTATGATAGGGGAATGAGAGCTTGACACCAAGTATTACCACATTGCAATCATTAACTTAAGTAGAGAGTTTGGAGTTAGATGAAACTTATGCATGCTTTACCTCTACTCACTTATTCATCTTTCCAAAGTGTCCACCAAACATATTCAGATTTTCATCATCACTCTATGGACCACATGTATGCAAAAGTAAGAATGTCCATATATACTGTTATGTTACACTTTGTGAACTATCATTGAACATCCTTGCATTGAATACTTGATATCACTTCATAAACTATTTGCATATTGCTACTCCTTTGAAGAATGAATCATTTGACTCTATGTAGCAGTAGCAATCATCTTTGATATCCATTGTTAGTGCTATATTGCAAAGCCCATGTTAGTTTTATCACCTTCATACTCGAGGACGAGTATTGGTTAAGCTTGGGGATGTTGATGCATGTAAAATGCATACATGAACTTTGCACTATATCACACATATTCCAATCATATTTGCATCATATAAGGGTTATATTACTGTTATTTAATGATTTTAGGAAATAAATCAATTGTTTCCTATTTTTATGGAATTAACCCTGCGCAGGCAGAAAACCCTATTTCTTTCCTTTTATGTTTCAGGGACCCAAACGTCGTCAAAAATCTGGAAAAATACGGGTCGTATTTTGGAAGGAAGAAGACGTGGAGCGAAGGAAGCAAGCAAACGGAGGCCGAAGGCCAAAAGGGGGTGGCCCACGCGGCCAGGTACTGTGGCCGCGTGGGGCCCACCATTTGGGCCTCGTGGCTCCGCTGCCGTCGATCTTTCGTCCACCGACTCGTCTTGACCTAAAAACGCCTATAAAAAAGGTCCCCGCGTTTCGGAAGGAGCGCCGCACAAACACAGAAACACCGAAACGGAGATCAGGAGCTGCAGATTGGAGGGGGAAAACTCCGGCGGGGCGCTGCCGGGTGGTCTCCATCTTCTCCATCGACTTCTCCACCGTCTCCATGATGAAGAGGGAGTAGTCCACCTCTGGACTATGGGTTTGTGGAAGTAACTTATGTATCTCTCCTCTCTTGAGCTTCACTAATTAGTACCGTATGAGCTGCTGAACATGATTACGGTCATATTTGTAATACCTATGTGGTGGATCTTTTATGAGTTAATATATGTTTGAGATTGCAATGTTTGTTTCAGTTATGAGTATAGATGCATATTATGTACCCCGTTCTTGTCTACTTGTTTGATCAAGCATGTTTATGAGAGCGTGTGTGGGGGAACGTGTGCATTAGTTGGAGTAACGGGGAGTGGTGAGTGCGGTAAGCTGACAACTTAATATCGCGATCCACTTGGGTGTTTACCTTACTTTGTTACCTCACTAGGGATAAACTAAAATACCATGCTGCAAGGGTTGAGGGTGACCAAGCTTCTTCCTGTGACTAGATCCAGCATGTTCTTATTTTCACTTCATGTCATGAAACTTATTGCTATACTCTGAGTCATCTTAATTACTGAGGTGTTATGATTTGGTTCGCATCTTGGTGGAGTATAAGAGAGACTAATAACCAAAAGTCTCTATGTTAGGACGTGATGCCCATATATCTAAGTAACTTGTTATCAAACTTTGTGTTGCAATCTCATATGTTAACTCTGTGTGTTCCATTGTCTGCCACTTTATAAAGAGAGAGTGCATTTGTGAAACCATGAACCCCGGTCCATTTTTAATCATAAGAAACACCTTTCCAACACCATATACCACTTTTCATTTTCAGCCATCATTAAATCCGAAAATACAAAAATACTTTTCATCTTGCATACATCATTAAAAAACCCAAAAATATCATTTACCATTGCATCCACCATCATTGCATATTTATTTCCTGTTTGCATTGCATAACTATCTTGATATCATTCTTACACCTTGTGCTTGACAACCACAGGTGAGGTTGAGGACCAAAACATTTAACTTTGTTTTGTAGGTAACCAAAAGAAGGATAAGAAGATATATCTTCACTACTGATTCCCCGAGAGTTCGATATTAAACCCTCGAGTCACCCTCGTGGGGAAAACACGTCTTCCACTACTACACACTCTGCACTTGGAGTCTCAACCTAACCCATTTACTTTTGACAGGTAACTACGCACCGGAGATCAACAAAGTGTTTTCTGACGTCGTAGATCAACCTCTTCAAGGGCCATCAGCGTGCGATTAGGAGGCTTCTGGTGAGCCTCTGTTCCTCCTCTCATTAATGGACCTATTTTTCGCCATGAGAGTGGTTTGAGAACCGCCCCGTACCTCAACCAAACGTGCACGGAGAAATGCGTCAGCCCAAACCGAACTATACCCATTAGATATTTCTGTCAGCCCAACCAAAACCAAACTGAATTGGCTTTTCACCCAAAACGAACCAAAACTGAGTGTCCACCCGTGGTTAAAACCATTTTCCAAAACCGTTTGAGAACTGTTCGATGTCAAATTGCTGATGAGAATGCACCGAACAGTATTGATTTTTTAAGATGCAGTATTGTGTTCTCAGAGATATAGAGCAGCCAACCTCAACAGAACCTGCCGCGGAGGCAGTGACGGGGCTCGCGAGCTGCGCACGAGCGGCGAGCGACGGTTCCGGTCGTCTGCGAGGCGCACAATGGCGGAGGGCGTGGAGGAGGGGCCGACAAGTTGCGAAGGAGTGGCGAGCCTTGTCCGGCCGCTGGCGAGGCGCACGAGCGGCGACTATGGCAAATAATTTGACATAGTGTGACTAATTAACTGTTAATTATGGCTAATTAATTTGTCAAGTGTGACTAATTAATTTGGTATCTGATTTTTCATATAACATGGTAATTGTTTAAATGTTTACTTAATTTGTTAATTGTGGCTAACGATTCTGTAAACTGTGGCAAATTAATCTGGTAGTTGCTTTCTCAAATAATATGGTAGTTTTTTATGTAGATATTAGTCTGGCAACTATGGCTAATTAATCGGTCAGCTATGGCTAATTAATCCGGTAATTGCTTTTTCAAAGGACATGATAATTGTTTACAAAGATAGCCTCTTATGTGTGACTATTTAATCTGATAGTTGCTACTAGGATAATTTGGTGAGTGATTTATAAACACCATGGTAATTGGTATGTGATAATCTACTAATCATGACGAATTAATATGGTAATCATGACTAATTAACGTGGCGACTGCTACACGGATAACTCTAATGTCATTATTCATACCATGGAGGTGAGTAGTGGAGTAGTGAATAGGACTAATTAATCTAGCAACTTCTAAGCGCCTAGTAAGATTACCCAGAAAGGAAGTGCTCTTGGTATTTGTGTAGGGAATCATGTCTAGGGAGTTAGAAAAATCAAAGACAGGAAAATCAGTTGTTGATGTCCCAGAATGAACCCAAGACTGAACATATGTCATGGCTATTTTTTTTAATGTAGCACTATAATGTCCACTTGCTCTGTTTTTGCTAGTGAAGCGCGCAACTTTATATGGCATATGTATTTAATTAATCTCATAGGTATCATGAATTAACCTGTTAGCTAGCTTTTTTAAAATCGACTAGCAACTAATTAACCTGATAGTTAGCTACTTAGCTTGAATGAGCTTGGTGGCTGGGGTGAATTAACTTGATAGCTAGCATGAACTAATGTGGCAATGCTATTGGATTAATCTTATAGGTAGCATGTTTTAACTTGGTAGCTAGGTTTTTGAAATTAAAAGCAATGATTTAACCTGATAGCTAGCATCAATGAACTTGGTAGATAGCTTGAATTAACCGGGTAGCTAGCATGAACATCTTGCAGCGCTTTAACATGGCTAGCTACCATGAATTAACTTAAGATGAATTTGGTAGGTGTCGTGATCTAAATTGATAGATAGCATAAAACAACTTGTTAACCAGATCGTGAGTTAAGTAAGTTGTTTGTACCTTGGTTGTTTGAGATAACATTGACCGAAATCGGTAAGGTTAGATCCATCGATAATCGATAGCACTATCCATCTTTTGTTTACGTGTACGTAAACATATATAAATGGTGGAGACATGTAAGTGTTGCTAACTCAACATTTTCTTGTTTTTTTTCTGCAACAGGATTTGAATGGAGAGGGCTGGACTTGAAAGTTTCCTCCAGGTTTTTATCCTCCGGTTTTGCTAGATTCGGACCTGTAATTATTCGGATCTGGAGACAGAGTTCTACAGTAGTTTTTTTTTTTCGGTTAGTAGTTATTTTTGGTCGTATTGGGTGGTTTCTGCCACATCTACGGGCCAAAATAGGTTTCTGGTCTAACGTGTGAGGTAATCCAGTTTTCGGGCTATGTACTGCTAGCTTGCTGTGTTGACCACCGCACGTGACTGCCAAAATAGGCCTAGGAACGGAAGAACTGCCGCGGGCACGCACTCGCGCGAAGAGATTCTGGTTGCGTTGACCGCACGGGACGGGCGCGTGGACCGTCGCTTGGGACAGCTATAGAGCGGCGCCGCTCTGTAGTCCTCTCCTAGATAGATAGAGAAGAGAAGAGATAATAAAATAGAAGAAGCACGATTTTGACTGAGTTATGGAAACAAATTGGGCGTCCAAATCGGTAGCCAATGTGAAGTACTTTTAATTAGTTGCCAGTTATGGAAACAAATCGTGATTAGTGTAAATTCAAACCAACTCGGAATCGGCATCCGTTGTCCGCTGCCCATTCGTTTATATAATCTCAGGTACAGTTAACTAGGAATCGCAATTAGACCCAGAGCCAGAGCCCTAAAATCGCGTAGGGTGGAGTCATCCCGATAAAAAAACGTTCGTAATTTTAAAAATTTAGCCAAAGATCGATCCCAAAGCCCTAGCTCCATTCACAGCTAGACGTCGGCCGGGGTGTGTTTGGTTTGGTGGCTATCCCTGAGTGGTTAGGATGGCCATTGTTTTGGTGGTTACCTCGTTTGGTGCCGTCTTCTCCAACTTCCTACTCTTCCAGGTATGTCCGTACCAGCCTCCTCGAAATATTGCATTAATTCCGAGTTCCTCACGCTACATGCATTGCTCATATATAATTTCATCTTCTTCTTCAGGGAATGAGCCGTGTCAGCTCAGCAAATCCGGTGTGCACCGTGAAGGTTTTGGCTCTCAGGTCTTCTGGCCATGAACTGCACGCGGTTCTTGACGTTCTCCGGTGGTTCCATGTTTGGAGAAGCTCTATGTTATTGTGAGTATTCGTATTAATTTGCTTTGTTTTAAATGTCTGATTCTGTTGGCAATTCCTCATGCATGGATGTTAGCAACATGCATCTTTAACAATTCCTCTTCTTTCCATTTATATATTTTGCAGTTTTACAAACACGATACGACGGATAACAGAAATCAGCTGCAGTATGACGACAAGCTGCACCCAGTGAAATGCATCGAGACCCATCTGAAATGTGTGGTGTTCAAGTCATTCGTAGGCAATGATAATCAGTTTGACTTTGCGAGGTTCTTTGTTTTGAACGCGCAAGTGCTGAACAAAGTTGAATTGCAAGGACACTGCTGTGAGTACAGCAATGCATCGGTGGCTGCTCACCGCGAGCTACTGCAGGTGGAGAAGAGAGCTTCTCGGGATGCTACATTTGAATTCAGGAGGAACCAAAATGGTTTCGAGGGCCATGTCAGCAAGCACATCCACAACTTATCAGTGGCCGACCCTTCAGACAACCATAGGCAGGGTTGAGTAAGCCGTCTTTCTTATATACGCTTGTTATGCATTGGTTTATGTAGATTCGTGTCTGTTCTATTTCTATTCTGAAGTTCCTCTGTGGTAGCTTATGAAATCACCACTGCTACAGAATTTGAATGCAAAAGGAGTTTACTTTATAATGTAAAGGATGCAAAAATAAAATAAGAAAATACTGCCAATATATAGTTGTAGCTGAGAAGATGCCTGTAAGTTGTAACCCCAAGTGTTGAAACTCTCCGGTGCAATATTGGCTTTATTCTGCCTATAAGCTGAAACACACGCTTCTGTTTGCTAACTTAACTCTCTTTTTCAGTTATGTATGAGAAGGTTAGTTGTTGATTACATTCTTCTGCATTATTTTTTCTTATGGTACGGAAACTCAACCATGTAAGGAAGAGATATTTCAGTTATTTCAAGATACAGTATCATCAGGCTGACTGGCTGAGTACTTTTGCTAACGATCGACAACCTATGGGGATAGAACCATATAATGCAACGAGCAGTACTCTCATGTGCCGACATTAGTTGGAAAAGGGCTTTTAGTGGCGCACCTTTTTGACATTCTGTAGCGCACCCGCAAATTTGCTGGGTGCGCCACAGAATTGTCGCCACTAAAATTTATTCTGTGGCGCACCCCCTCCATGCGCCAAAGAAATAATTTCTGTGGCGCACCCCCCAACCGTGCGCCACAGATTTTTTTTTGAATTTCAAAAAAGGGCGGCCAGATCTAGATCTGGATCTGGCCAGATCTAGATCTGGCCGTCGGAATTTCGTTTCGTTTCGTCGGAGGCCGTAGGTGGGTGGACGAGGGAGTCGCCGGAGGTTGGTGGAGGAGTGGTCGCCGGAGGTCGCGGAGTTCGCCGGAGTTGGAGTAGGATGTCGCCGGGTGGAGGAGAGGTCGCCGGAGGTGGTGGAGGAGGTCGCCGGTGGAGAAGGTCGCCGGGGTGGTGGAGGAGGAGAAGAGGGGAGAAGTGGAGGAGAAAAGAGGAAGGAGAGGAGAAGTGGAGAGAGAAGGAAAAGAGAGGGAAAAGAAGGGGCCCGGCCGGCGGGATTCAAATTTTGAATCCCGCCAACAATTTCTGTGGCGCATCCTTGGCCCATGCGCCACAGTTTTTTTTTTTGATTTTGCTGCGAAAAATCGTCTGTTTGAAATAAATTTTTTTTTCGTTTGGAATTTTAGGAATCTGTGAATTGCTGATCGGTAATACCCAGTGGATTCGAACTTGGGTTTTTCTCTAGTTTTTTTTGGATATTTTTTGCATTATTTCGACGTCGTATGCAAAAGTTATGGCCGTTGCAAGATATTTTTTCATTTCTTGTAGAAAAGGTCAAAATTCATATTTCAAATTTTCATACCTACTAGACACTCATACCTAACAACATCTCAAAGGATTTATTTATTGAATTTTTTATCATTTTATTTTACTTCCTGCAAGACTGGTGCGCCACAGAATGTCGCCTTTCTGTGGCGCACATGGCTTGGTGCGCCACATAATTTTTTCTCAAATTTCACCCCTCCCCCAGATGAATTTCTGTGGCGCACCTGGCCCTGTGCGCCACAGAATAGTGCGCCACAAAAATTATTTCTGTGGCGCACCAATTAGGGTGCGCCACAGAATGCCCATCCTCCTATAAGCTTTTCTCTACTAGTGCGCACTCGGTGGGGCGAGCAGTACGATCGACAGCCTATGGGTAGAGGGGGCTCGCGTGCCGACACTCGGTGGGGCCCACACGTGGAATTTTTCCGTATGAGCTCAGCCTGGCCAGGCTGCGAAGCTCGATTTCCACTTCTCAACCGGGCATGGCTGAGAGGCCTTTTTCGCATGAGGTGGGATGGCCGAGGAGGGGAAAACGTGCTACCAAACAACCGAAAATTGGGTGAGAGTAGATTTTCTCAATCGGCCAGGCTACCAAACACACCCTTCATGTATCTGCCTTCATCTTAAACATATGCATTGCTTCGGTTGAAATCTCTGAAAATAAAATTGATTGTGTCCTGCACAAATATGCATTGTAATTTTCGCTCTTTCCAGAAATAGAACCGGTGTGTATTAGTACTAGCGAAATGATTTTTAATAAACATGTTTGGTTCTTGCAAAACCAGATTTACTTTGCTAGACTTTTATCTGTACGTATATTCGTCTCTTCAGTAAGTCACTTGTTGTGTATTTCTGTTGTTGCAAGTGATGTTGTCTTTGTATTTGAAGGAAACATTCCAAGTAACCCAAAACGATTCGATGGTGGACGATCATGTAATTAATCCCTGTAGCTGGAACTCTACATGAATCTTCTGAGCTCTAACACGTATAGATGAGGTGGGATCACTCAGTGCGCCTGACTGACTGAAAAGCTATAAGGTCTTTCAGTGGAGCTCAGCTGGATCCCCTTTTCCGTTTGTTCCTAAGCTAAGAATCATGTTGGTTCGTGCCATCGTGTTGTGTGGGCCCCACCTTACGCCACGGCCTTCATCGTATAAGTCGGCCACGGTTCTAGACCATGATATATGTACCCACTCCGGACTTGCTCAATCAAAGTGGTACACTACAACTAGAAAAGGAAAACACAGTACCATCGGAGAACGAGTCCATATGGTGCCAACCCTGAGGCTCCAAGCTTAATTAGCAGTACTCCCTCCGTCTAAAAATAAATGTCTCAATTTGGACAAAAGTGAATGTATCTATACATGAATATGTCTACATATATCATTTTTTGACAAACTTGAGACACTCATTTTAGGACGGACTGACGGAGAGAGTACCTTTGTTTTTTTGACTCAGAGGCTAAAGGTGGCATGTGCTTCGGATCAATAGCCAACTTAGAGCATCTCTAGCAGAGCCTGCAAAACACGGACCTGCAAAACTGTTTTGCGGGTCGCGGAACGCGCACTTTTTGGCTCAAAACGACGCCGCGTAGAACAGAAACCTCAAAACCAAACTGCAAAACAGAATATGCTGTAGAATATTCCTCCTTCTTCTTCCTCGCTCCGTTTCAGCCATCGATCTAGCTCAGCTAAACTAGCTAGCCAACGCGGCCGGCCAGTGCGGATCAATCTAGCACAGCTTAGCTAGCTAGGTAGCCAACGCGGCCGGTAGCTCGTACTAGCTAGCTCATGCGAGGATCAATCGATGTGCTGCTAGCTAGGTAGCCTCGTACTATCTAGCTCATGCGGGGATGGATCGATCGATAGCTAGGATCTATCTAGCTCGTGCTAGCAGCCCGCTCCAGGAGCGGATGAAGCCGGTAGCCGGTGGCTGGCGGCCGGCAGCCGGCGGGCAGCGAAATCCGGCCGGTGGGCGGCCATAGGATGGGGAATCCCTGGTGGAGATTTCATCTCATGAGCGTTGACCAGTTTCCAGGCCCCCAAACGAACCCCAAATAGCCACCAAATCTTCATGTTTGCAGTTTGGGCTAAGAATCACGGGCCCCTGCAAAACTTTTGCGGTTGACCTGTTTTGCGGGTTCTATTCGGGACGTTTTTTCAGCAGAAACTGTAAATTTATAAGTTTGACCAGTTTTGCGGCTCTGCTAGAGATGCTCTTAGTTAGTTGACCCGACTCGGTTTATCCAAGAGACAGCCCCACCTTGAGCAGCGGAGATGCCGCGTGACTGATCAGTTTATGGATCAATATATATATTTTGTGAAGGTAATATTCCACTGGTCAGAACAAGCTTTTGTCCTCCGTGGAATATCCATTCACACACAAAAAATACTCCAAGGTAAAAAGAAATGCCGCGTGACTGATCAGTTTACTGGACATACACATGGGAGGAGGGTCCTACGCTGGGGCCTTCGGCCCGACCGTCCACCTGTGGATCGACGGCCAAACCGCACAGGGAGCGTGTCGCGAAGGTCAATGACTCCAGGGACCTCCACGCAAATATCACACCCACGATCCCTTCCGGAAGAAGCTTCTTCTTCTTCCTTCCCCACCAAGGAAATCTGCAACGAGATCTCCGCCCAAATCCGACCTCCCCGCCGCCGACGAGACCTCCGGCGAAACCCGCCGCCTCACGCCACCTCCGGGAAGATGGGGACCGGCGCGGAGCCGGCCAAGGGGTTGCTGCCCTACCTGCAGCGCGCCGACGAGCTGCAGAAGCACGAGCCCCTCGTCGCATACTACTGTCAGTTCCTTCCCAATCGCGCAGACCCGCCGTTCAATTCACTTCCTAGTCGTCGCCGCCGCGATTATCGCTGCTGCTCCTGCTAGGGATCGTCTGTTCTGAGGCTTCGATTTCTGAAATTTTGGGTGTGTATGCAGGCCGTCTGTACGCGATGGAGAAGGGGCTGGTCATCCCGCCCAAGGACCGCACCAAGATGACCAACTCCCTCCTCGTATCCTCATCAACCAGCTCGAGAAGGTACCGACTCCTCCTACTCCTACTATTCTTGTTTTCTTACTAGTGGCTCCGGCTTAGGTTTACATCTGCATTCAGTATGGTTGTAAGATGAAGAATGATGCATATACTAGCTCACTTGACTCATGGTGATTATGTCAGCTGTTACCATCTGACTGGAATTCAATCTTAACAAGGAACCGATTCCAGCTGAATCCTCCTAGGACACTGAAAACATAGGTAGATGTAAAGATTCGACGTATGATTATATCTGGATTGATTGCGTATGATTCCTGGTAACAACTTCAGCGGCAATAATCGTACTATTTGAATGAACGGCTCCCAACAGATTCCATAGTCAAGCAATCGAACCACTCGACACACAAAATGCTGTACTGGTCTTTCCATTCGCAGTGGAACAGCATCTGTATAACTAACGCCGTCTTCTCGATGATCTCACGGCCATCCCGACACCCATCGGGTTCCAGATGTTGCCTAGTGCTCCGTGATCCGATTGGTTCTGTTCTTGCGATTTTAGGGTTGACATTCGCTCACTTGCCTGTATTAAAGTTGAAATCCTCTATTTATATGATCTGCTATAGTACCCTTAATCTCCCTGCTGCACTAGTACATGCTAGTAATCTACAGCCTCTCAGCTTCATACTCCTCCTGATTATTAAGTTCTTTGCATTATCCAGGATAAGAAAGCCCTGACCTGGGGCCTGATGACAGTCTTCATTTAGAGGGGTTTGCGTCGAGTGTCTTTGCTAAAGCTGACAAACAGGATCGTGCTGGACGAGCTGACATGTATTCCACTGTTAACTGTTCTTATTGCTAGTATCCAACCTGTTTGTACTGTTGCTAACGCACATCAAATGGATTCTGCAGAAACACTGCAAAAACCTTTTATGCAGCCAGCATCTTTTTCGAGATTCTCAGTCAGTTTGGCGAGCTTCAACCTGATGTAAGAGTCCTGATGTGCTAATTGCTACAGCTATACTATGTCATGTTCTTAACCTACCAAATCCTACGTACTTACGCTTTGACTGGCTTTTAACAGCTTGAGCAGAAGCAGAAATACGCCATCTGGAAAGCTGCTGAGATAAGAAAAGCTCTCAAAGAAGGACGAAGGCCTGAAGCTGGCCCTCCTGGCGGGGACAAAGATGAAGCACCTGACAGCACCACTGCATATGGCCATGTAACTTTCTTTACTCTGTCAATCATCCCAATGCTGATGCGACATGTTTTTAGCAACTACCTGCGTGGAGACGCTCTTATGTCGACTGATGCTATCGATGTTTACTTGCACTTTTCTTAATTCTGCATTGAATTGCTGTATCAAGTTACATGTCCAAAGCATGGAACAAAAATAGCAGTTATGCCATATAGTACTGTTTTGCAGTTTTGGCTGATTCACAGTTACTTATGTTCTTGTCTATTTATCAGGATATGGGGCGAAGCCAATCTTTCAGCAGCAGCCAGAATGGCAATGGAGCACCATCTCAGCCTATAGACAAGTCATTTGGCAATCTTTTAATATCTCATTCTTTGTCTTTGTTGCCATAAGGAAGCCTGAGGTTTCCTAATGTTATTATCTTCCTTCACACAGGATTTTAGCAGAATGGATAGCTTCCCTGCAGTCCAGCCTGGAAATGTATCTTCCCGGCAAGGTACAGAGAAATTCAATGACCACGTTCTGCCCAGGCACATTTCTCACCACCACCACCTCCGCCATCCGAGTTCTCATCTCCACAGTCCCAGTTCTCACACCACACACCACCACCTTCATCTTATTCCTCTCCTCATACCAAGGAACAGATTACCCTCCACCTGATGCCCCCACACCACACCCCAATTATTCATCTCCCTCGTACACAAGCACAGACCACCCCTCCAATGAGTCCATAAACAACCATCCAGCTATTCCCCACCCCCGTACACAGACTACCCTACCAATGAGTCCACAAACCACCATCCAGCTATTCCCCACCACCGTACACGAGAACAGAGCACCCTTCAGACGACGGCTACAACCCGCAGGGCAATGATAGACCAGATGTCTCAGCTTACCCTCACACATACCAGCAGCCGCCCTACACTGTCGAACCCCAGCACACCTCCCAGAACTACTACGCCACAGAAACCCCGCCCGCTCCATACAACTACCCCAACTTCCAGTCCTACCCAAGCTTCCACGACAGCACGGTCCCCTCAGTCACAACCCAACAGCCTCCGTTCCACCCCGCCAGCGACACCGCGACCGCTCCGTCATACTCTCCCCCCTCCGCGTCAAACAGTCATCCTGGGGGTGCGCCACCGATGCAGTACCATCCAGGTGCTGGTGCTACACATCAGCAGGTCACACCTAGCGCTGCTGCGCCGCCAGCCAGCCAGTAGTGTATGACAGCAGTTACCAGCCGGCGGTAGAGAAGATCGCGGAGGCGCACAAGGCAGCGAGGTTTGCGGTTGGAGCTCTTGCGTTTGATGACGTGTCTATTGCGGTGGAGCACCTCAAGCGTGCTCTGGATCTCCTGACGAACCCTTCCGCCGAGACCCACTAGCTGCCTGGGTCACCAAAGAGAACATCATCTGTAAATACGCCACACTGTAATTACGGCCGCATGGAGACGTTGTTGCGCTCACACACAACAGATATATGGAGTGACTACACAAATCGAGGGGATGGAAGAGTTTTAGTAGTATGCAGTATGCAATATACTGGCTTCTTCTTGTGTCAGATTGAAATATTTGTTGGGAGTTTTGTGAAAAGGCCATATTGGCTATGGTTCTTGAATAAATAATTAACGAATATTCCTGCTCTCGTGTATCCATTTTCTAGTTGGTTATTATTGCCAGTCCATTCTAGTTGGCTAAAATGTTGAAGATTGGCAGTCTGCAAGTCAAATCTACCAATGTACCAAAGTCAAGGGATCAAGCCAACAATATAGCAACATATTAAGCAAATACAGGGTACATACAAAAACATATGAAAATAAAGGATGTACTAGTATCTTTAAGCAAATACTCCCTCCGTTCACAAAAGGATGTCTCAATTTTGCTTAGATACAAGCCAAAATTGAGACATCCTTGTCCGAACGGAAGGGAATATATGTTATCATCAGATTAGCAAATATGGCAATATGTTACATAATCAGATTAAATGTCAAGCACATCATACTATTAAGGAAGTACATAATTCTCTTGTAGTCTGTCTTGCTATGGTGAAGTCGAAAATCGATACATGTCCGACTCCCCTCATCCTTCTCTGGCCTAGCGCCCTAGCCCGTCGTATGGTGGCTTCGTCACTTGTAAAGAGGCCGTTGATATGGGCAGATCCATGGCCATCCATAGCAGGGAGGCTGCTAATGCTGCTGCTACTGCTTCGCAAGTCAATGTCGAAGCCCTCCTTAAGACCGAGCACTCTATCGGTTTACTTTGCTACAACACTTTCTTCACTGTTGCTTAGAATGAACTATTTGATCCTTACTCTGGCAGTTTAGCGTGGACCGCCTCCTATGGATGCACACTTTCTTTCCTATGGATGAACTTATCCTTCTAGGTCTACCATAAGATACACATGAGAAAATAAGCCGATAAAACAAAGCTATATCGCGCTACAGCGAAAACATATGACACTATAGCGAATGATTGTACACACCATTTATTTACCGAGACATTGCTCTCAAAGAATTTTAAGTCCAACACGCGAACTAAAGATGATTTTCAGTCCACTGCGCAATATTACCGGTGCTATTGTTTACCATGTGTATCTTATGGTAGACCTAGAAGGAATAAGATGATTTCTTTTCATGAAATCCACTTGACTCCCGGGTGCATATGCACCCGGCCGGTATGCATATATCTATTCACTAGCTATATCTTCCCCACACAGTTTATCTCACATCTTGCTTTGTATTCGCTAGCTAGTAGTTGGTATAACGGGAGAAAATGGTGAAACTTTCGAAGCACACAAGTTATCAAAACGTGACGGTGAGTTATATATAGATTATTAGTCGTGCAAAAGTATCAAAGACCGTGCAGAGGGTTGGTGGCTGTATTCATCACAAGAAAAATCATTCAGATCACATGGACATCTTCGTCGACTATGCTATCTACTGGGCATGTGCATGTGACGTTTTTCTCGTGTTAGACCTACTATCAATTTGTTCGCGATGGGTTTCGTGTGATATTCCCTAAAAAAAAATTTGTTCGCGTCATCACAAATTAAATGAGCCAATTCAACAAAATTCGTCAATTGGGCATAGATAGTAATAAATTGCACATGTAGGATTTCTTTAAGGTGGTCATCGTTTTGATGCAGATGACTAGACCAGATCGAGCAATTCGCGCGGGTACTATAGCATGAACATTTATCTACAGTAACCGCGCGCGATCTGGCCGTCCGTTCCAGATCCGACGGCCACAGCGCATCCACGTAAGAATTTGCAAAAACGCCCCTCGCATTCGACAAATTGCTCCGCTGCCCAACGTTTTACAAGGGAAGGACCCATTCGCAATTACGGAAGATCTGAGGATTTCTTGCCCAAATGCCCACGCCTCCCCCTTCCTCCTCTCTCGCGGCGGCGCCGAGATCGCGCGGCCGCCGACGCGGCGGGCCGCCCCTCCGCCGTTCCTCGCTCGAATCGAAGACTTCTCCGACGCCGGCCGCCGCCCCTTCGAGCTCACTACGGCCGCCCTCGACCCCTCCTCAACTTCTGAGCACGGATTCGAGCTTCTGGTGAGCTCCTGGTCCCTCCCTGCCCTCTCCGCGCTCCGGTTCGCCGTGGCCGTGCTCGCCGGCCGCAGCCCCGCCCAGACGGCTCCCCGGACCCCTCGCGCGGATCTGCGCAGCCCTGGCCTCGTGAGCGTGCTGGCGAGCGTGGCTGTGCTCGCCCGAGCTGCGCATGGCCGCCGCCGGGTGACGTCACCATATGACGTCATCACAGGCCTCTGCCTCTCCCGCGCCCACCCCGGCCAATGGTCTCCGCCAGCGCTGGTCTCTCCTATGTAGACGACCTGTCTCTGCGCCATGCCGACCACATCCACCATGAATTTCACCGAGACATCCAGTGTCCTTCTTGCCGATGGCCGGGCGCCTCCGGCAGCAGCTGCCAATTTTATGCATGGAGACATCTCCTAGAGTGCTGGCGTGCGGCGTCTTGGCTTCAGCTCTGATCGATCTGGCACAAGGGTTATATGGGTACGCAATGAGCTTGCTCTCATCTCATCTTTCCGATTAGTCCGGCCGGCCGGGAGCTTCTCCATTGATTCCCTCACCCATGGTATAATCTGGATTTTAACTTCCTTGCATGCGTGATATAGGATCTTGGTCATCCGGTGATTGATTATGCATACTCCTCCTTACTCTTGGTATTATTCAAATGGTGTCCTGAGATGCTTTTCGTGAATTATTGTCATGTATAGATTATACTACTCAGCAATTTTTGTACGTATTCTAACTACTGTGGCCTCTATGATTTTTTGGGGAACTCTATGATTTAAGTTCTGCAATCCAAGTGCATAGGATTCCTTTGGTGACATAGAGATGGAATTTGGAAGATAAAAAGGTACCTCAGGTGTCATTACAAAGTAGAGAACCTTCAGCTACATGAATCAGAACTGTGAAACTGAAGTGTGCAGATCTTTTATTTAGTAAATAAATGCTTAAGCCTTTTTGAAACAGATAAAACCTGATAAGAATAAATAATACTATGCTCTACAAGATAGATAGTGCTAGCTGCAGCATTGATGGCATTTTTTATTTGTTCAACTTCACCCTACTAAATTAAGAACTAATTGCTGCATACGTTTATGGGCCTCCAGCACCTTCTTTGTTGAATTTGAGTACTCCAGAGTCTGGACAGTATTTTCTCTTCTATTTGTTCTTCTGTATCATGGCTAAAATTTAAAAGTGTCAAATAATTAAAAGACGGAATACGTTCGTGGCTAAAGCAGTTAGCACATGTCTAGCAACTACATTGAAGGTCGATTAATTCTCATAATTATTGTTGTTTGTCAAACAAAAAAACCCTGTTGTTGACTTGCAGAACTATGATAAAGATTATATAATATTTCCTTTCCTACGGTTCTTGTTATGCAAGTTTTAAGTAAGCATTAGTGCAGCGATACAAGCCCTCAAATTTGTATCAACTCGGAAAGACTAGGTTCGTACCGGTAATACATCGACGAAACAATCTAAGAAAGCAAAATATTATCTGTATATTGTTTATACGTTGTGGTTAAGCCTTTTGCAGGTCAAGCTCAAAAGGTGCCATGTCTTGACATGTGATTTTGTCTTGATTTTCTTATGTGATTATTTATGACAAAAGTACCTTCCGGTTCTCGTCAAAATGTTGCTCCTTTATAAGTTACACGTAGTCTCCATGCATGCTACTGGTGCGCTGTTTACAATTCTCTGAGTATATGAAGTTAATTTTCATTAGTTTTGATTTTCTATATTTGTACTTATTTCAAAACCATGTCCTTAATCCTATTTGTCACTGAAGAAAAAATGCACTCTGCAGGTAAGAGGAATGCATGGTATTGTGTTATACTTTCAGGATCTGGTGCTAATGAAGTATATAACTTTATAAATGATCTTTAAGTTGTTATTGATTATTTTGCATTATTCTACTAGCTGTTGACTATCCATCAGAACGGCTACATGTTCCTCTGATCTCCATCATCCAACTTTCTAGCTACTTTGCATCGTCTATGTCTCCTTAGTTAGATATGAGTGGAAGATGCAGTTTCAGATTGACTATATTACCGTGCAATTTTGTAAGATTTTTGCACATGTTATTTGACTGAGGTGCTTAAATTATCTGCCTTTCCTGTTTCAGCTCTCTGTACAATTAGTTGCTACCTTGCCACCAGACATAAGTGTTTCTGAAGTGTTGGTTTGGTGGTTTTATGAAGGGTTCTTGAATTTGATTGCTCGGCTGATGGAGTTCGATCCGGCAGCCTTGATGCCAATATCCTGAGATGATTCATAGTATGTGATGGAATGTGGTCATCGGCTCGCCATGCATCTGCAGCGCCACGGCCACAAGCCCGACACCTCTGGAAGCCTTAAACTGCGCCGCCCTGATTTCAGCTCTGATCGATATGGCAGTAGCCGTTGTTATTATCGGTAAGCAATGCACTTTACTTATTTGCAATCATGTCCGAGAGCATCTCCCAAACTGCTGATTGATGGCGTCGCCGGCTGCCCCCCACCAATTATATAACCTAGACGTTCAAATTGCATACATCATATTGATATATGGAGCTTTGTAATCGTGACTGATTCTGTACACCTACTCCTTACTCCAGTACTCCTGGTCTTATTTCATCCTGATAGCATGTAGATTATACTCAGCAAGTAAGTCTCCATGAAGTCCTGCTAACCATAGGACTGCTATTTAAGTTTCTAGGAAACTCAATTACTTAAGTTTTGTGACCATGTGTAAAATATAGGTTTTATAAAAAAAATCAAAATATGAAATATAAGTGCTTATTAAACTTAACATAAGTTATTTATTTGATAGACATAGATATATTTATGTCAATTTCATTTGCATATCTCGAAATGATAATCTTATTTGCACAATATGGATAGGTAGGCGTTTTTGGTTCCTTGGTAGTTCACTGAGCAAGAAAAGTAAGCCTTCATAATTGCTTTATGGCTCCATAGTTTTCCATATATGCATTCTCTTTTTATTATTATAATTACTCCCTCCATCGGAAATAAGTGTATTGTCAAAACTAAAAAAAACAAGTTCTATCAATGCAACTAATTATGTCTAATCAGCAATCTAATTTTACATACTGCAAGAATTATGCTTAAGATGTAGCTAAATTAACATGGGAACGAATCAAAATATTTTGATAGGTTCGAAGAGTGGAACTCTAGAAGTCAAGGAACACCTGAACACTATCCTTTATCTCACTCTATGTGTCAGACATATAATACCTTCTGATATGGAGAGCTCAGGCATATGCTCCTCACTCACGTGTGCTTAATTGATCAATTGAAGTCATATTATTGTACTGAAATTATTTTATGTCACTATTAACATGCATGCTAATGGTAGACTATATGAATTTTGACTATGTTTAGAACTAACGCCTTGAAGGTACGTTATGTCCACCTACTTTGCTATATTACTCTCCTTAGAAGCTTTCGCAACGGCTACATCTCATGTTTACTTGCTGTAATATTTATGCTTTGATGATGGTGGTGTAGTACATCGAGGCGACGTGTCCATGGCACTCTCGTCGTATAGGGAATTTTATCGAGAAGCATCATTGTTGTATATTTTAAATGCAGTGGTGTACTGGTTGAAATGTTTTGTGTTGTATCTCATTTTCTCCATGAACGTCCAATTGTCTATAGTTGTTTTTTTTAAAGTAGCATGTAAAAGATTCCCATGATTCAAACCCATGACAATATATTGGTCATGTCCCATGAAGTTTGCTTATATTTTAATTTTTCATCTGTCATACTAATGTATACCCTTACATGCATTGTAAAATCCTCAAGTAGGTAAAACTTCAGATCAAGATAATTTGAAGAAAAAGATCAAGTTATATAATCATATTAAGGATCTGAGTTCTAAATTTTGTGCACATTCTACATTAACGTTTAATGGTGCAATTATCTCCAAGCTTAGACAATTTGAGAACGTCGCCATTTCAAATTAGAATTAAAAACACTGGGCGGCATATTGCCGCGATTTGGTCCGCCGACAGCTCCGACGACCAACGGTCCAAGGCGCCGCCAGCCGGCTCCCCGCGGTGCCCTCGTGCCAAATCGGGCGATCCCAGCCCCCGCGAGCGCGTTCCCCTGCTCGGAAGCGAGCTCGGCGGAGTTCGGCCATGCTCGGCCGCCGTGGCGGGGTGACGTCACATGCTGACGTCACCGCGGGCCCACCTGTCAGTTCCTGCCTTTCCCGCAAATGATTTCCAAAAAACGAAAAACCCTGCCGTGTGGGTCCCGCCTGTTAGAAATTTCACAATTTACAGGAAATGATGAAAATTTTGTGAAATTCAAACTTCCAAACTGTACTTCAGAATATTGCAGAAAATTGAAAGCCAAACAACTATTGCATCTCCCTGTATGATTAACCGACTTGCAATCCTGTTTAAAATATGTGCATTTTTCTTTCGACTCATAAATCACATTTTCCATCATTTTTCTTTTCGAAAAAATGACAGGACATTCGACAGAATATGAA